>PVJO010012794.1:0-55096 GCA_004026905.1 Hystrix cristata | reverse complement strand
ATAGATTCCTAAGTATTTCATTCTTTTGTGTGCAATTGTGAAAGGTATATCTTTTGTTATTTCTTTTTCGGTGGGTGTATTGTTTGTGTATAGGAATGCTATTGACTTTTGTGTGTTGATTTTGTATCCAGCAACACAACTGAATTTAGTTATTAAATCCAGTAGTTTTTTGGTGGAGTTTTTTGGGTCTTCTATGTAGCATATCATGTTATCCGCAAACAACGATAGTTTAACTTCTTCCTTTCCTATCTTTATTCCTTTTATTTCTTTCTCTTGTCTAATTGCTCTGGCTAATGTTTCTAGAACTATGTTGAATAACAGTGGTGACAATGGGCACCCTTGTCTTGTTCCAGATTCAGCAACTTTCCCAAGCAGTTTTTGAGCTTGCTGAAGCTTGACATCTTTTATATGTTTTAAAGGTTTTTTTTTTAAATATTCAGACATCCAGACTTTCTCATTTTGTCTGACAGTGATTCTTTATCTGTATATGTAGTCCTCTTTCCATATGTAATAGTCTTTGCTTTAAATTCTATTTGAGTGATACTTTTATATGTTTTCTCTTGGTTAATGAAATACTGTTAAATCTTTACATCTTTGTTTTCAATTCTTTTATTTTTTTTCGGTGTACATGAGTCTGACCTCATCCATGATTTTGCTTTCTGTTGTTCCATTTACCTCTGGTCAACTGTAGTCTGAAAATATTAAATGGAAAATTGCAGACATAAATGATTCCTAAATTTTAAATTGCAAATTATTCTGAATAGTTCATGAAATCTTTTGCTGAACCACTCCATCCCGCCTTGGACATGAATCATCCATTTTTTTTTAATCATCCATTTTTGTCTAGTGTATCCACACTGTATACACTACCCACCAATTACATAGTAGCCACTTTGGTTATCAGATGGAGTGTGCCAGTGTCACAATGTAACACAGGCATTTTATTACACACAAGTTTATTTTACTTATTAATGCTGAAATAGTAATGCTGGAAATTTGAAGAGCGAACTGCTTCATTTTAAGTGACAGGGGCAAGTACAATAAAATATTTTGAGAGAGAAAGGCCACGTTCATATAACTTTTCTTACCATATATTATTATCATTGTTCTACATTATTATTGTTGTTAACTTCTTATTGTGCCTACTTTATAAGTAAATTTACTTTTTAAGTTAAATTTACCATAAGTGCATTGCAGTTTCAGGCTTCTGCTGGAGATCTTAGGTTGTATCCCCTGCAGAAAAGGGGGGATTACCATATATATCTGTATGAAGTGTAGCTGGATTTTATTTTCCCACAATCTGATTGAGAAGTTTAATGCTGTCATATTTCTTGTGATTTATGATATAATTGGACTTGTACTTAACATCTTACTTTATTGTTTCATCTTCTATGTCATTGATATTTCTCTCATTCCCCCCTCCCTTTCTCTTGTCCTCCCTTTCTTCCTTTCTTGTTTATTTTTTTTTTTTGTCATATTGATCACATTTTCTTTATCCTAATAGTCTGAAAGCTGGATATCCTATACCTATTCTTCTAGTAATTCCACCTAAATTAATAACACACAACTAATTTTATCTTATAATCTAAATAATTAAAATTACTCAGTATTTATACCAGCCTCTGCTCCTATGTTTCCTTGCTGAGACAAGAAGTTGAACTGCTTCCACTGCCCTTTTCTTCTTCCAGTCTGCCTGTCACCTTTCACATGTCATGATTTTATATGTCAACTTGACTGGACTGGGGAACACCCAGATAACCGGTAAAACTATGTCTGGGCATGTCTGAGAGGGTGTTTATGGAAGAGATTAGTATTTGAATGAGTAGACTGAGTAAAGAAGATAGCATGGGGTTGCCCACCAATGCACATGGGTATCATCCAACCTGTTGAGAGCCTGAATAGAGCAAAAGGGTGAAGGAAGAACACATTTACTTCCTGTTTGAGCTGGGACACCCATCTTCTCCTGCCCTTAGACACCAGCACTCTGGTTCCTGGCCCTTTGGACTTGGCCTAGGGCTGACATCACCACTGTCCCTAGTTCTCAGGCCTTTGAACTCAGACTGAATTATGCTGCTGGATTTCCTGATTCTGCATCTTCAAAGGGCAGATTGTACATATTTTTATTCTCCATAACTGTGTGAACTGGTTCCTATAATGAATCTCCTCATATATGTATTTGTCCTGGCCCTCTGCAAAACCCTAAATAATATAGATATTTCCCAAGAGTTTTAGTTTCAGACTGTTATTAATTTTATGTACCAATAATTATTTAAATAATTATAAAATATACTTACTCATTTGCTCAATACTTTTCAATTTCTATTTTTGCCTTTTCTGGGAATCATTTTTCTTTTTTGTGGAGTATATAATTAATTCATTTAGAGAATTGTGTAATAAGTTTTTTGAGTATTTGTATGCTGTACATTTTTTGTTTTGCACTGTCATGTCATCGTTAATTTGACCAGATGTAAAATTCTAGAGTCAATTTTCCTTTAAAAATTCTGAAAATAATATCTTGATAAAACCTGCTCTGTAATGGTAATTTAAAAATAAATGAAGCATAAAAATATAATACAATTACTTGGAATTTATGAGCTATTCTTATAATCAACACTTGGATCAAAGACATAATCAAAACTGAAAGTCTAACCTGAGATATAATATAAAGGACAACACTTCATATTAAAACTTACATTATACAGATAAATCAAAACTTGGAGGACACTGTATAGCCGTAAGTATTTTAATTGTTAATGAAATGAGACTGAAAAAACAAAGGAGGCATTTGTCAGTTGAATTGGATTTGGGAAGGGGAGGCATCAGAGATGCATTTAAGTCCCTATCTTCATTGCAATTAGTACTTTTACTGTTAATTTTAATAGATAAAGCTTGAATCGTTTGGAATTTGTTTTGTTTGAAGGCAGCAGGATGGATCTAACTTCACTTAGAAAATATGAAATGTTTTGGAAATATGCAGATATCTGACCAGTTGTCTCAATATCATTTACTGCATAATCCATACTTTCCCCTGTACTATAAAATTCCACTTTAATCCTGTAAGGTATTCTTAAGTGAACTTTGGTCTATTTTTTACAACATTCCACTCTGTTCTAAACATCTGAATGTATGTTTTAGCAAATTTCCTGGCTGTTTCAATTTCTATAGATTTGTAGTGCATTTTGACCTGAGAGCATCATTCTTTTAAAACATTTTATTCATTCTTTGTCACATCTTTAATCTTTTGAATAATTTACAATTGTTTTCAAATTATAGAACAGAGCCAATGGAGAATTTGAATGGAATATAGATTAAATTAAAAAGAATTAAGATCCATATTATCTCATCCAAGAATAAGGCATTCATTTCTGCTTTAAAAAATTTAGACTTCTGGGGGCTGGGGATTTAGCTCAGTGATTAGAGTGCTTGCCTTGCAAGCACAAGGGCCTGAGTTCGATCCCCGGCACCACACAAAAAAAAAAAATTTAGACTTCTGGTTTTTATTACAATATGTAAAGAGTTTTGATATCATCACTCCCACGCTCAGTACTAGAAAAAAAAACATGAGCAAACTAAAAATCAATGACTCATCTTAGATCTGCATATCAGAGGATTAAGATTACAGGACAAGCCAAGGCCCCAAAACTAGAGAGAAAAGGAAATACAAAGTGGCTTAGTGGAACACAAGCTGTTAGAGCAACAAATTTATTTATTTATTTATTTATTTATTTATTTATTTTACCAAGAACATGTATTGGTACATTGTATACATAATGTTCACATTCATCATGGCTATTTTGAACCTGTACATGATGTTTCTTGGTTTTTCCCCCTTTTCCCCACCCCGCCTTCTGTTCCCTCTTCCCTATTTACAGCAAGTTGATTTATATTTTCCCTTTTTTTCCCTTTCCTCTTTCTTTCCTTTTTCCCTTCTTTCTTTTCCCCCTTCCCCTTTCTAGTTCTCCTCTCTTGTCAATATTATCTTCATTTTATATAATATCTATTACACCTCTCTGACTTTATTTACCCGTATGGTTACTCATATCAGAGAAACAATTCAATGTGTACTCATGAGTGTCTGATTTATTTCACTTAAGAGTATGTTCTCAAGGTGGATCCATTTACCTACAAATGTCTCTAGCCTATCCTTTTTTATGGCAGAGTAGTACTCCATCGTGTAGAAAAACCACATCTTCTTTAGCCATTCATTAGTTGTTGGGCATTTAGGTTGTTTCCAAGACTTAGCTATGACAAACTGTGTTGCTATAAACATGTTTGTGCATATATTGCTATGGTACAATGATTTTAATTCTTCTGGGAAGATGCCCAGTAGAGGAATAGCTGGATCAAGTGGAACCTCTAGTTAAACTGTAATCATTAGATACTAGAAGATCAGTAAAGACCAGCTTGAGAGTAAAAAGCTGCCTCCCAGTGCACAGAAATTTTCACAAGTCTCATTTCCAGCAGCTGTACCAAATTCTCTTTGACAACAGGCGTCTCTCCGCTCTGCTGGAGGGCCTAAAGATTGGGGAATAGGACAAAGCCCCTTCCATCCCGCTTTTTACTATGTTCCTAATACCCTCCAGAAGAGAGATTGGGTTTGAGTGTTTATGCACATCTGTTGGGTTGGGTATTTAAAAAGGCCTTGTCCATGTTCCACACCACAGGAGTGGCTCCGATACAGCACACACACAGCACAGAGACAGATGGGAACCAAGTGTGGAGAACCCTGGGTTTAAAGATGATCCAGAGGTGTGCATTTGTAAGGAAGCCCCAGGGAAAGGGACTCATTCAGAGGGAAACATGTGAAGGCTGGAGATAAAACCAAAGGCAGGCTGCTGATGAGCCCCCATTGATGGTAAAGAACATACACAATTCCAGCGTGGGCCAAACAAATGAGGTAGGAATATTCACTATAAATTGGTTTGAGAACTATGCTTCACACAAAAACACCAAAATCAAACAGAACTACTGCTGGATACAATTTTTAGATTTTATTTAGTATAATGCTTTATGTGATAATAAATGCTGCTATACAACTTAGAGATACAATGCTCAGATAAATACATCTGTTAGGATTTTATTTAACTGTAGGTACCAGAGACCCTTACCTTAGTGAATTAGAAAAGTAGAATTAATTTTTCTTACACACAAGAGGATTTCAGGTGGGTAAATTATTGACTATGGCTCCGTAACTTGATGCTCTTAGGACCAGGGTCTCGTCCATTCTCTCGGTTTTTATCTACAGTCAGAAAATGCCTCCAGACACCATGTCCCTGGTCAAGATAGGAGCTGGGGAAAAGGACTGTGCCAAACTGTTGTTTGTCAGAGACAGAAGGCAGATTGTTTTAGCAGATTTACCTAGAAAATAGAGACTTTTGGCAAGGTTTAAGTGTTATTGCCTTATAGAGAGCTACTATCCTCAGCTGCCAAGAGTGAGGTGAAAGAGGGGTGAGAAGGGAAACAAATGAAACTTGGTATATTTCCCACCAGTTATTGCTTCTCTGCACGTGGCACTAAGAAACACAACTATTGTGTGAACAAGCCTACCTTTTGGCCACGTGAGATGTTGCCAGATAAACTACATGGACAAACTATGCCTTAGAGCAGTCCAACAGATGGAATAATGGAAAGAGAATTTATCTCCTGGTCTTCTGTCAGTTTCTATTTCTCAATGTTGTGAGTTCTTCCCCTGGAAGTTACTTCCTTATGTTTCTGGGCTGTGTTATCTGGCCCTTTAACAGCCTTGAGGAAAGTCAATTTCCATGTTCTGAAATGTGGTACTTCTTTTGAGTTTGGGAATGATAGGAGGAATTAGAGACTCTGAATGTCGGATTCAGGCAGTAGAACTTCACATAGCATAGAGCTCACCATAGAAACAGTTGAGACTTTTGGCAAGGTTTGAGTGGAGCAACCCTTGTGGAGCAAGTGTCTGAGTGTGTGGAGGGCAGGTGATGTGGACAGACTATGAGGAAACATACATGATGTATCTAATACAATATATTAGCAAACTTCTTAGCACAGCATACTAGTCAGATCTGTGTCTCATGGCCACCCTTAGCTAAACAGGAGGAGGGAATGCGAATAGCTTGCTTGGAACTAAACACATACTTGACCCTTCAGAAATTTGGATTTGATTGGCAAGGATGGTGAAGGAATTGGCACTTGGTGAGTAATAGTAGGTGCCAGAGAGTGATTTTTATTATATACAACTAAATTATTGTAATTTAGTTGTAATTGTATACAACTAAATTATTATATACAACTAAATTATTGTTTCCTAAATTATTATACACAACTACAGCTTTCCTAAATTAAGAGGAAAGAAAGAAATTTGTTGAAAGGATATCAGTAGTTTTCAGGAAGGCTCGATGAAAAGCCAAGTTCTCGCTTATTTGGAAAAAAAAATTGAGACCTGTAGAAATCTCAATAGCCAGAAACAAAGCTGTGCCACATTCAAAGAAGGGCACAGCAGTGCTTCTGTTGCTGCCATTCCTGGACACTGGGTATTTACATCGATGCTGCTGCCATTGAACAATGGAGGCTGCCATCTTTATCAGTGGAGTTAATTAATTGCTTATTTGCAGGTAGTTCTTAAATTCCTAGGCAAAAACATGTAATTAGTTGAGCTACATGTTCAACTCTCACTGGAAGGATGTTAGGGAAAATTATCTGGCACTTTTGGTTTCCATTCAGGCAGACAAGATCCTAGTTTGCACCAAGACACACAATAGCTAATTCTCTACATGTATTATTAAGAGATTCAGATGTTGGACAGCTACAAGAAATTGGAAAATTACTGCCCCAAGGTCTACCACTTTAGTTACTCAACATCAGCTAACATGCTAGCCCAAACTCATACTCTTCCCCCGCAAAATGTTCCTAGTAAATGGAATGTAACCACCTCTTTAACAACCAAAAACATATTGAGTCTGTTCTTATATTGAAGCATCCAAAAGTCTGCCAGTTACTGAATTTATCTACAAGTGCAGGGTCCTGCATGAGGAATGGACCTCATCCAGATCTGACATGATACTGCCTTAATAGTCTATGACAAATGGGTATATCATAAATTTACCTACTGTGGACGTATCTTATATATGAGATGCCTCCTTCGAGTCTCTTCATAGCCTCCCAATTGCACCTGTCTCAGGTACCATTGGCCATTTGTTTGTCTTGACTGCTGCACTCTTGGTGGCGCACGGTGAGTGCAATCATTCCTGCTTCTCATGAGTGTAGCCGTGAGGGATTAATGACCTACAGCATAGATTTACAAGGTTCCTAAGGAGTGGTGAATGGCTTGGGTTATTGGTCAGAGGCCTGGAAGGAGTAAGAATAGAAAACCGGGTCAAATAAGGAGAGCGTGTAGACCCATGAGAGTGGTCATAAAGCATATGGATGCTTATGTCCCACGTGAAAAGCCTCAAGAAGCATCTGCTGCAAAGAGGTTCTCAATCTGGAAGTTATCTTAATTCTCTTTTCTCACATCCCACTTCCAATCCATTTGGAAATTGTAGTGAGTCTACCTTTAAACTGTACTTAGAGTCCACTCATTTCTCACATCGCAGTGCTACTGTCCTGGCCTAAGCAAACATAATTTCTCATGTGGGCTATTGAAATAGCCTCCCAAATGATTTTAGTGATTCCAGATTTTCTACTTCCCATAATTTTATTGTTTAATACAATGAATTTATTGAGCTTTATTATAAAATACAAGTCGGATCTTGTTTTTCTTCTGTTCAAAGTCTTCCAGTAGTTTCCTGCTTCTTTCAAAGTAAAAACCAAAAGTTTCCCAAAGGCCCTACAAGGCTCCACATGCTTGAGCTCCATGTACCCCTGTGTCTCATCCTCTGAATTCACTCTATTTTGGCCATATTAGCCATTTTGCTGCTCCTCCAACATGCCAGCTGTATTTCTATGGTGGGATCTCCGTGTTGCTCTTTCTTCTGCTTTCTTCCAAAGAAATCCTTATAGTTTAAACTCTCACCTCCTTCAAATCTTGGTCAGATGTGACCTTTGCAGTGAAGCCGAGCCTGAACTTACTATTGAAAATTCCAGTCACTGCCACTACACTAGCATTCCTGATGCTTTCAACTTCCTCCATTTTTTCCATAGGTGTCAACAATTTCTATAGGATTTACCTATTTATAATGTTTATTGTCCATCTTCCAACACAACAATCTAAGCTCCATAGGAGGAACTGCTTGTGTTTTGGCATTGCTGCATCCTTGGCATTTAGTGCCCAGTACATAGTAGATACTCAGAAATATTTATTGATTGGATGAGTGTACTCGAGTGGGAGTTTAGCTCTGGCATTCCATTTCTTGCTAAAGCCAGCATATTGCACAGACCTTATGTAAGCCCAACTCATTCATTTGGTCACAGGGAAGTCATTGGTGAACACAACCTGATCTGCAGGTTGGTGTGGCCTGACAGAGAGGTGTGTGCTGGTACTTTGTAGACTTTATTTGAAACTTAATGTAATACAACTGTAGAATCAAGAGAATAGACAGTAAATGAGGAAACTGAGGTCCTGGGTAATTAGGAGACTTGCCAAGGTCACACTGCAGATTTGTAGCAGACTACAGTGTACTTTCCCTAAATGGAGCAATGATACACTTCCTTTTATTAAAGAAGAATAAAAATGAAAATTATTTTTAAAATACATAGAGACCCGACATGTGGGTGTACATTTTAAAATTCCCCTAATGCATAATATTTCTGACCGTCTAGTTTCAGAGGTTATGCATTTCTGACATTCGAGTGGTATGACACCATCAGGATGGTTGCAGCAGCTAAGAAAACACAAAAAACACGTAGCATGGAAAAAGATTCAGTCACAACAAAGGGTAGCTTTCCTTATCAGTGTGAACCCAAGAAACCAGTGAGCACCCCCCAAATATACATCGATGATGACGCTGTGAGTCACTGCATGACTCACAACTTGCAGACCACTACAAAACAGAAACATGAGGCGTAATTTACTGCCTAGGCCAAAAGGACTTGAAAGAACTTTCCCACCCACCACATGAGTGATATATCAAATTAGGGATAAGGCGCCATCCCTTTCTTCTTTTTGGAGTGGATTAGTTCTCCCTCTTTGTGAGTCTCCCCCAGAGACACAAGGCCAGATAAGCCTCTGGTTTTCCTAATAATCTTCTCCCAGTGAACTGTTCTATTCCTGTACCTGCCTACTTGGGCTCATTCTGCAAACAAATCTAGTCCGCAAGAGTGCCTCAGCCCACAAAAATGTACTTCATCACTGCTCAGAGCAAGATGGCTTCTTGGATCAATGTTTTATTCCTGCCCTCCCTTGACCGTGACACTGAACAGACCCATAATAAACTGTCTCTGACTGAACAAGCAAGAAATTATTCTCAGGCCAAGACATTTTGTTCTTCAAAACTGTTTCTCTCTTTTACTTGTAAGAATCAAGGACCCAGAGACCACATTTAAGGGCATAAGGATTAGTGGCAATGTTCGTATTTCTGGAGAACTAAAGCATTCTACTTTTGAACACCTCAGCAGGCCTGCTGTTTTACTCATGATCTGTATGCGTGGATTGGTGTTGTTATTTCTGTTCCACCTGCGAAGATCCTGAGGGGGCTAGAAGGCCCTGCTGGAGACTACAAGGCAAGGCCTTTCTGGAAGCAGGAAGTACCCACTCTGAAGTTCCCTTCCTCCTGGGCTGTGCCGACACCTGCACAGGCCATCTGTCTGGGCTTACCCACGCCACACAGTGAGGCAGGTCTTCTGGTGCAGGTGGATGCCTGGCATCTGGACTTTATCTCATTCACTAGGCAGCACTGTTAAAAATAAGCTCTTATATCCTCCGACTCGTCCCTCCTTTGGGAGCAATAGCTGCTCTGTAAGGACACACTTCAGGGGACAGTTGCTGCCCCTGCACTTCTAGAACGCTCTTACTGGCACTAAGAAGGTGTTCTCTGTGTGGGTTCCCCAGTGCTGCTCAGGGGTCATCTCACTGGAAATGAGCTCCAGTGGCACAAGGCACCTGGTTCTGCCTGATGTAGCGGCTGCCCCAACTCGTTTGCACACCGAGATTTTTGAATGATCTTGGGTTGAGAAGTAATTGGGCCAGTATTTTCCTGGGGAGAAAAATGACATTGAAAATTGATAGGAAAGCTGCTGCTTTGGTGAGGGGATCCCTGAAGAAGAAGGCCTCTATTTCTCCCTTCATTGAGATCTTTATGGTGATCTCACCAGTTCTTACATATTCATCAATTAAATTCCCCACTTTATGTTGTAATTGAGCTAGACTTGGAGATACAGAGATAAATACTGCCTGAAATAGCATAAGAAGAACCACACAGGCTGAGACCAGTCTACCTCTGTTTAGAGTACATGGGACATAAAAAACAAAACAAAACAACAACAAAAAGCTTACTAAAAAAGGCTCAAGTCCAAAGGGTAGAAGGAAGAGCAAGAGTCAAGCAGCTAGGTACCTGTAGATACCTGCTGGGATCGGAGCTCAGCTCCTGAGGTTTATGGATCTGGGTTTCGGTCAGTATAGACACTTGCCTTTTGAGAGATCAAGTTGTACTTCAGTGTGATCAGCATGATAGATCATTTAAAAAAACAGATTATTAATTTGTTGTTTTACTTTTAAAATTGATGGATAGAGCTCATTCCTAATTGGGAATATCTAATAGTTTAAATATGTTCTATGTACTTGATACTGATTAACCTACTGAATTTTTTTTCAATTTAAAAGTGTTTCATTTATGAAATAATATGATATCAGGGATTTGCCTCAAATTAATTGAAGGGGAGACATAGATGGGTATAATTGAGATCAGAGAGGCCATAAACTGAAATTGTTTGAGTTGGGTAATGAATACATGAAGGTTCATTGTTTTATTCTCTCTGTTTAGCCAGACATGTACTTGTTCTTCTTCCTTTAAAAACCAGTCCTGAGAATATCTCAGTCAGCATGGAAATTTGTAAGTAACCAAACTTAGTTCTGCCATGATTTGCATGACATTTGACACATTCATAACTATTTTAGGCCTTGATGCTCATGTTAGATGGTAATCATTTAGTTGCAATTATGCCTTGAGGACTTCAGGAGAAAAATGTGTTGCTCTAGAAAAGAATATACAATCTTTAATAACACTTGAAATGTATTTCACCTTGCTCTATCTGTTAGACAAAAGACACTTAAAGTATGTAAATGTGGTCAGTTTTAGAATTAGATGTTCAATGTTTGCTTTTAGAAAACAATGAAAGCAGAAACTGACCTGGTTTGCATAGAAGACTCTCCCAAAGACTCAGCTATTGCCAGTGCTAGATTCTTTTGGAAATGGAACTCAGAGTAGAAATTGAATAAGGATGAGTTAAAGTTTAAGCACCATTCAGACCCCAGATCACATCCCACGTTCTGGTGAGCCACTTGACAGCCAGCCATTCCTTCACTTTGGAAAAAGAATATTCTCTGAAAGGGTTAAGCATGGGGAACTTTATGCTCAGTTGAGGATGAGACACTGGCATTAAAAAAGGAGATTTAGTAAACATTTGCTAATATTCTGAGCCAGCTCTCTTTCTTTGTGTTTCAGAATATTGGCTTTAGTCTTCCAAAGAGGAGGTTGAGACATTTTTTCCCTAGGAAATTTGACTGGCTGAAGAGGAAATACTTAAAGATATTTTGGAATTTCCATATTTAAACAACCCAAGCAGACCACAATAAAGTAAAGCTCAGAGTAGACGAACCTTCCCATACAATTGGAGGTTTTAAAGTGCTCCCATCTTAATATGAATATGCAACAAATGACCATGAGATAGAGGAAACTATCTACAGAGACCAAAAGAAGCAAGAGAAAAGCAACACAGAGAAAAAAGTGTGGAGATTTAAAACAACATGGTCATAAATCCTTCGATGTTCTTTTCATATCAAGAGGTGGACTTTATTTTCTCTCTCTCTGAATGTGGACTGGCCTTAGTGGCTTGTTTCTTAGGAATATAATGTAAGGAACTGAAGTTACATGATTTTTGAAGCTAGGTTAGAAAAGGGGATACAGCTCTCACATGGTTTTCTCTTGTAGTCCGTTAGCCTATCTCTCTGTCCCTTTCTCTCTCTCTTCTGTTTCTCTACTTGCTTGTTTTCTCTACCTTCATCCCTGGGATGAAGCCTACTTGGTCATGATGTATGATCTTTTTAATGATTTGCTGCATTCTGTTTGCCAGTATCTTTTTGAGGATTTTTGCATTGCTATTCATGAAAGGGATTGGCCTATAGTTTTTTTTGGGGGGGGGTGTTTTTGGTAAGTCCTTATTTATTTTTAGTATCATGGTAATGCTAGTTTTGTGGAATTAGTTTGGCACTACTTCTTCCCTTTCAGTTTCATTGAAGAGTTTGATATCTTATTCACAGATGACATGCTCCTTCGCATAGAAGACCAAAAACCTCCATCTGAACTCAGAGAACTAATACACAAATTTAGCAAAGTAGCAGGATGTAAAATAAACACACAGAAATCAATAATGTTTCTACGTACTAACAATGAACCCACTGAGAAGAAATTAGGAAAACAGTTCCATTCATAATAACCTCTAAAAAATTAAATACTTAGGAATTAAGCTGACAAAGGAAGTGAAAGATCTCTGTAACAAAAATGATAGTAAACTGAAAAAACAGATTGAAGAAGACATCAGAAAATGGAAAGACATTCCCTGTTCCTGGATAGGCAGAACCAATATTGTCAAAATGGTCATACTTCTAAAGCTGGTGTATAGATTTAATGCAATCCGAGTCAAAATACCAACAGCATTCCTCACAAAACTAGAAAAAATCCTAAAATTCATATGGAAACAGAAGAGATTCAGAATAGCAAAAGTAATTGGGGGCAATAAGACGAAAGTGGGTGGCATCACAAAGGGTTATGGTGATAAAACCAGTATGGTAGTGGCACAAAAACAGACAAAGGGATCTATAGAACAGAAGAGAGGATGCAGAAACAACACCAGACACATTCATCTGATCTTTGATAAAGAAACCAAAAACATATGCTAGAGAAAAGATTGCCACTTTATCAAATGGTACTGGGAAAACTGGTTAGCCATGTACAGAAGAGTGAATATTTCTCATGCTGTACTAAAATAAAATCAAAATGGATCAAAGACCTAGATATTAAAACAGAAACACTTAATATGTTGGAAGATAAAACGGGGTCCCCGGTAGCTTGCCGTGCTGGTGTAGTGGTTAGTACTCTGCATTGTGGAAGATAAAATGGGTAAAACTCTTGAAGACATAGGCCTAGGCAAGAACTTTCTGAACAGAACCCCAACTGCACAAGAAATACTACCAAGACTCAGTAAATAGAACTATGTAAAATTAAAAAGCATCTGCAGAGCAAATGAAACAACCAACAGAGTGAAGAGGCAACCTACAGAATGGGAAAAAATTATTGCCAGTTACTTCTTTGACAGAGTACTAAGACCCAATCAACTGAAATAGACACATCTTGGAAGAAGAAGTAAATAGCAAAATGGCAAATAAGTAGATGAAAAACGTTCAGCATATTTGGTCATTAGAGAAATGCAAAGCTAAACAACACAGATTTCATGTTACTGCAGAAAGAATGGCTATCATCATGAACTGAAAAAAACAACAAAATGCTGGTGAGGTTGGGGGGATAAAGGAACCCTTCTACATTGTTGGTAGCAATGTAAAGTAATATAATATAATAAACTAATATAAAGCAATATGGAGATTTCTCAAAAACTAAAAGTAGAAATTCCATATGACCCAGCTATATCTCTTCTGGGTTTCTTCCCAAATAGTTGAAGACATCATCTTAGAGTCATCCATGTTCGTAGCAGCACAACTCACAAAAGCTAAATCTTGGGAGGAGACTATATGTCTATCAGCTGATGAATATATAAAGAAAATGTAGTCTATCTACACAATGGAGTGCTACTTCGTCATAAAGCAGGATAAATGTGAGTTATTTGTAGGAAAATGGAGCACCTTAACACCATAATGTTAAGTTAAATAAATGAGACACAATTTTAAATATCACGTCATTTCTCTTATATGAAAAACCCCAAATAGACATATTTTGAAGGGAAAAATAAGATGATAGAAAATAAAGAGGTAGACTTTTTGCAGATGGAAAGAGGATCTAAAAAAGGAGGGAGACGAGAGGAAGAGAAAGGGGAAGTAAAAAAGGGCAAGATGCTCCATGTACATATACCAACTCCTCATGGTGAATGCATTCATTATGTATCACAAATATGTACTACTAAAAAAAAAAGACCAAAACCCAAATCACTGTGTGTCTTCATTAGCCTTATTTACTAGATCTGGCATTGTGTGACTTCTGGCTCTTCCCTAAAGCCAAAATGACCATAACAGGTAAACATTTTGAATTAATTCAGGACATCAGGGCAGCCATGACAACTTAAGTAAAGATGATGACATAGGAAGACTTCCAGAACTGCTCTAGAAAGTGGCGAGAATCATGAGATATGTGTTTGAAGTAAGGAGGAATATTTTGAGGGGGATTCATGGCAATGTATATTTTACTGTAATACATTTTTAAATGTAAAAATTTCACCATATTTTTTATCACATCTCGTAAAGAATCTTAAAGAATAGAAAATTTTATGACATTTTTAGAGCATCACAATAGTATTGCCCATTTATTTAATGGTCCCCTATTTTCGACTTTGACTGAATTTCTATTTTGAATTTCAACCTCTTCTGGGTTACCAAGAAAGGATAGACATCTATATTCACCAGAAAAGAGAAATTTGTATCAAAATGTGAGGAAGTATAACTAACTTTATTTGTTTAAAGAGGGAGCAAAGGGGAAAAGATCTTCTTGTTGGGCCAATGTGAAGAATGCAGTATAAGAATACAGTGAACAAATACAAGATGCTTAACCTTGTAGCACAGTGTCTACCTACAGATAATATATTTTATGTTACTTTATTGACTAAAGCTTTACATGTTTTCTCTTAAATCACTTGTAATCACTTTTAGAGTTATTTAAACTCAGAGTATTTTAGTTCTATTATAATATGTTAATTCTAGAAGTAGAAAAATTATGACACATTTTTCTGATGAGTTTCTAATCATAGTTCAGAAACTTCAGTATAGTATGCAAACAATAAATGTGTACTATGTCATATTTAATTCTGTCATGACATTCTCTCAGGGGAGAGATTTGAGCTGTTCCCTGGAAGGCATGCATTGTAGTCACTCTCCAGCTGAGATATGGATCACGTTTGGCAAGAGCACATAGTGACAGATACATTTTTCTGTTTTCTTCTGTCATCCCTTCTAGGTTTTCTTGAGTAGAAAAATTACCCTCACTTTTAATGATTGTGTGGAAGCTTGACTTTGTGGTAGATTAAAATTTCCCCAGATTTCAGCTATGATACTTAGTATTCTTTTAGTAAAGGTCCTGGTATATATCTCCAAGGCAGGATGTAGATTCTTTCTTTCTAGTCAGTTTTCACGGCCTGATTTTATAGAATCACAAATGTTCAGGTCAGATGGAATCTGACACAATCTGGTGCAGAGATGTTGTCATGTATATGAAGACACGGAAGTTAAGGGGAGTGGTGGGATATGTTTCAGGTCAAATGGATTAGTGGCTAAGATTGAACTAGAAACCAGGATTTTTTTTTGGTCTTTATTCCCAGTCCTTTTGCTCTTTCCTTTTCTGAAGGCTTAAAATGAACTAGATGACCTTTCAAGATTCTTTCCAACACTGGGATTCTATGAAGTAGATTATAGTTGAGGAATTTTTATAAACTTGGCCTTGTTTCATTTGTGATAAATTTCTGAACGAATGCAATTGTTTTCTTTGAAGTCTGTAAAATACCAGAGAAATTATTCCACAATTAGCAATTTATTAGTGTTAATGAGCTGAAGTATGCCATTGCAAGTTCCGCTGGATATATGGGGTCCTTTGTGAAAAGATAGAGAACTGATAAGTGTATGTGTTTCTTTTTGGGGAGACTAATTAACTTACGGAAAACAAAGGAAATTGCCATTATTCAATAAATTGGGAAAATCTTTTAGATCCTGCCTATTTTATAGAGCACGAATGGATAATTCAATAGTTATAGGTCTGAGTTCAGAGAAAAAGCGGGCTGATTAGGGCGACAATACCGCCAATGACATTGCAGCGTGAATTACACTGATGATAGTCACCTGATTAGTTAACTGTATAAGAACCCTGCTGTATACTGAGAAGACAATGACTTGCATGTTCTCACACCTCCACTGCTGATAGGTCCATTCTTGAACACAGATGTTGGTTTTTAGAAAAATTAATTTAGTCTACAGCTTTTATTACTGATTTTTATCATTGAAAGCAGGGACTTCTGAGAAGGAAAAAGATTGCTTTGCTCAGAGCGTAGTGTTGGTGCTGAGCTAGGCTTGAGCATCTCATTGGTTGCTGTGTTAGTTCCACTCCTGAGAGAGACAATGCAAGAAGATCTGCAATACCAAAACTGTGCAGCACTGTGCTTGGAGTTATGTGATGTTTTGGCACCTTCATAGGTATTTCCCATGTGGGAATTTCAAGCCCTTGTTTACCAGAAAGCACAGAGGAAGAAGAGGTGCGCACAGGCGCAAATCCTAAAGAGCTAAATACTGTTCTTCTTGAATAATAAATCAGTCCACCTGAGTCTCCATGAGAATTCATTGGTGCATGTGTAGGTTGTTTTTCCAGTGGGGATAAAGGGATTCACGCTGCTTTCCGGCTGCATTGGTCCTTTTTAAGACTAGCTTATTAACAATATGTCTCTTTTGCATGAGGCTATCCTTAAATAACAAAGTTTTCCTGTGTCTAAAGATCTGCAGCTGTTTTGATATTCCCCAGAACTCTCTTCTGCATGACTCTTCCACTTGTTGCTTGGGAAAGGAAAAACAGCTTCCTTTCCCAATCTTTCCTAATATGTCTATTTTGAAGCTGGACTTAGTAAGTTCTGTCATGTTGTCACTTACTGTAACAAAGACAGAGGGACCTGGCTCACCACGGTCTTTTTTTGAGGGGAGGGGGTACTGGGGATCGAACTCAGGTCCTTGTGCTTGCCAGGCAAGTGCTGCACCACTAAGCTAAATCTCCAGCCCTGCGCTATGGTCTTGAAGAGAGGAGGAGTGTTGTCAGAGGAAGTTAACTGGGCGAAGTAGGCTGGAAGCACAAAAGCCATCTCAGTGCAATGGTTGCTAATCCCTGTCTTCATTCCTTTAGATGGTCAGATGTTTTCTTCCTGTGCTGTGTCCTGAGGTTTCTGCACTTGGGGACACTCTCCATGATTGTCTTGAGTTCCCTTTGGCCTTTCAGTAAGGACATTTGCCCTAATCATGAGAAGCTGGTGAGCTGGCATCATCTACAGAATGGAAGAGGGACTGTTGGCTGAGGAAAGCATGAATGTTGAAGCTGAGAGCAGAACTGGCTTATGGAATATTTTATCTGTTCTCTGAGTTTCTCGTCCCAGTACGTCAACAAATTTGTTTTTGCTTAAAGACTTTCCCACACAAGTGTCTGCCAAGTTTAGATGACTGCTTTTTTAGATTGATCTTGGTTTTCTTGGAACAAAAGCTGAGATTATATAAGCTCAGTTGGTCTCAGTGAGAAAAAGTTGGGAGACTCTATTTCCGTATGCGTTAGACAGGTCTAGGCATAGAGGAAAGACCTGAAGACTGGTAATTAAAGTGGGAGGAAAGACATAGTGCAGTAAGTTTCCACTTATATCTACTTCCCTCACTTGTCTTTAAGACTCTCTGGGTCATTTGGAAGTGAGGCTCTGGGGCTACCACGCCTTATGTTGAAATAAATTCTGCTATATTCTCTGTTGACTTAAATTAGTCTGGTTTATTAGAAAAGGGCCCTTAGCTTTTTAATTTCTAGGTTGGTAGAGACATTGCCAATATCCAGAGCATCCCCAAAGTGTACTTTTATGGACTGGAAGACCCTTTGCCTGAGAGGCATGAAAAGCACTGGATTGTGATAATCTCACTCGCTAGGGAATATTTAAAGGGAGAAGGCTACAAAATGGAAGTCTGTGCCTCCATGAAGGAAAGCATTGGTTGATCACTGCGAAATGTCATGTATTCCTAAAGATTGGTTTATGGTCTTAGATTACAGAGCAGTGGAATAAGGGGAACTTGGAAGTTTCCTGAAGCAGAAATTTCTGTGGATTCCTGTGGACGCTGTGAATGCTAACAGCATAGGCTCTCAGGAATAGGTGAATATCCACATTCAGAGAGCACCATTGGTCTTAGGATCTTAGCAACACCTGCCAATGACTGGCAAATACCCTGCACAAGTAGCAGTTGGAGGGACCCAGTAAAGACTCCTTCTCTGGCTAATTTTATGGTGTAAGGCAGATGGGGCTGAGATACCAGCTTTTAGAAGCTTAGATACACACCCAAGGTAGACATCTTAGTAATAAGACTGAATACTCAAAATTAGACCCATTTGGGGCAACTTCTGCTCTGTACCTCTGCTCTGGAAAACTTCCAACATGGAAGAAGTGTTACATGACTTGCATGCAAGAGGAAGATGATGAGACAATGCAGGGGCATGCTTGTCCCATTTGTCCTTCAGGGAAGTCTCTCCATTTCCATGATAAAAAGTTAAGAGTAGGTCTGGAAGCCAGAATGCTTAGAGGAAAACCATACCTCAAAGAAAGCAGAAGAATGGAATAGACGTGTTTCTTCTGTACAACAAGTTTTTGGTTTTGCACATATACTAGAATTTGCATAATCGACACCATCGGCAGTGAGAATATTGTGGCTTTTCCAGGCAACTTTGAGAGATAGCAGCATAACAATAGGTATGATAAACTCGTAAAGGATACTGGTTTTCTCATCATTGTCAATGTTTTTATCCCTGAACGCCAGGAGTTGTTCTGATTATGTTATCCCATGAAAGTGATGCATGACAGTAGCGATGTATGGCAGGAAAAGGGAGGTTGGGAGAAAGAGAATAAAGTTATGAAGAATAAGAGAAATTCATATGTAGTCATGTGCAAAAGAATGGAGGTTGGTGAATTTAAGAAAATTCTTGAATACTCACAGTTCATAAAAAGCTTATAACCTAATAGAGAAGACAAAAGCAACTTATGCAAGAGAACTGGACATTTGCAAAATCTAAAATGTTATTGTGAGAGTTAGTGATTTTGCTGGTGAACAGGATTAAAGGGAGAGTCACTGATCTTCAAGGATGAGGAGATGGGGTATGTAGGAACAGTGGCCTTGAGGTGTGAGTCATATGCTGAAAACTCATAGAAACATGCTGGAAAGTCTCTCTGACGTCATCCCAGGTTGAACATGAAATATTATGATGTTGCTGCTGCTGCTGCTGTTGATGGAAGGAAGATAAATGTTGTGATAGACGCCCACAGAGTTTTTGGCAAGAAATAAGATTCCATTTAGTATGATGCATTTCAAGGGAGTGACCTTTAGCATCATGCAGATGTGGCATGTTTTTGGCTCATTGCTAAACTATGGAGTTTGAGATCTATAGAAATGTGGAAGGCATCAGGTTGAAATGCAATATAATATGCCTTCGCCAAAGTAATTGACAAAGTGAAAATTGCAACTGTTCCCTATGTACGTGTTTGAAATATCAGAAATAACACCCCCAAATACTAGGGAATGCTTTCTCCCAAAACAAGAAAAAGAAAATTAAACATATGATAATGTTTACCTTTATTGCTGCTTCTAATTCTAGCCTAAAATCAAATGCATACTTTCTTTGATGTGATAAGAGAATGACTCATATCTTTACTCACAAAAGTCAAAGTGACAAGGAGATGCCTAAGCAGATTTTCCCACGGTCTTGCTAATTCCTGTGGTACTCACTCTAGTGAAGACCTTGGTATATGTGCCTTGTTCGATGTTAGCTCCTTTTCCTTTCAATTTACCCAGATAAAATCTCCTGATAAATATTTCTATAATAATCATTCTTTGTATAAATTATGAATCTAAAATTTTAAACAGATTCTCCATTCCTTATAAGATAAAATAAAAGTAATTAACCCAATATTCAAAGTGATATATAAATGGAACCTACCTATTTTTTAACATTTATTCTCCCATTTCATGGCACACATTTTTTTAGTAAGCCAAACTAATTTACTTATTTCTTCTCCAGACGTCTTTAAATTTTCCATCCACTGGGTTTTTGCTCATCCCAGTCTCTCTTATCCCTCTCCTTTCTCTACCTAAATCATTTCCATAAGTATAAAATCAGCTAAAATTC
This sequence comes from Hystrix cristata, assembly GCA_004026905.1. Taxonomy (NCBI): domain Eukaryota; kingdom Metazoa; phylum Chordata; class Mammalia; order Rodentia; family Hystricidae; genus Hystrix; species Hystrix cristata. The sequence goes on along the minus strand of PVJO010012794.1, from coordinate 34,856 downwards.
ACATCATGCATGAAATTCTGCCTAAACACTACAGTCAAGGATTTTTCAAAATTGTCTATACCTCTTGTGTGTCATTTATCACATTTCAAGTGTATTGGTGATTTTATGTTCATGCTTGTACATTTTAGCCCTCCAAAAAGATTTTTGAGGACAGAAACATTTTTGTGCCCTTCCTGTATCTAACATAATTCTTTCACATATTATATTTCAGTATATAAGAAAAAATTTTCAGGGTAAAGGAAAAGTGAAGAAATGTGCTGTAGAGGTGAGCACAATATGAATTAAATGGTAATGAAAACATAGTATCAAATACTCAGAGTTGCAGTTAAAGTTCACTTAGAACAGTGGTCTCATTAGCACCGGGGACCAGTTTCCTGGAAGATAATTCTTCCATAGACTGGGGAGTGGGAGGATGATTTTGAGGCTCATTCAAGTGCATTACATGTGTGCTTTACTTCTATTATTATTATAATATACGATGAAATAATTATACAACTCATCATAATGCTGCATTCCTGGGACCCCTGAGCTTGTTTTCCTTCAACTAGACAGACTTACCTGGGGGTGATGGGAGACAGTGACACCCAAAATATGTTGCTTATATCCAATGTACTCTGTAATCTTGTTTTGGTTGCTATCACTGCAGAAAACCTGTTTCACAAAGATAAGATATTGGAAATGGAAGCAAGTTTTTCAGTGTTATTGTGGCAATCTCAGGATATTCTGCTTTAACTTTAATCCAGAACATATAGAGATTTGAAATTGTCTCAAATGTACTTTTAAGATCACTGTCACTCTCAGCCTCTTCTCTTCTAGCATGGACAAAATTGATGGCTTACTCACAAATGGGTTTCAGATCTCTTCCTTCCCAGTTTGGGAGTCCTTCGTGCTTGGGAAGTAAAGCTCAAACTCTTTTGAAAGCTCAGCCACGTGACTATGCACTAGCTGGAAGAAAGAACTCCCTGGCTCAGTCTCTTTCAAAATCTCTACTAATGTTTGAAACATATCAGAAATTCTAGTGTTCGCTTGTTGCCCCATAATTCCAAGCTGACTTTGAATGCATCCATTTTATCTGCCAATCTGAGCACAGATGTCATTCTCCCCTGACCTGGCAGATGTAGTTTATTGAGCAAGTTGACTATGTCACACAAATAAGCAAGTTTTGCAGCCCATTCCCTGTCACTGAAATGTGCCATCAGTGGTGAATGCTTTTCTAAAATACATCTATGGAGCGGCTCTTGTAACTGAGAAACTCTGGCTGGTGACCTACCTTTAGAAAGCCATCCCACTTCTCTTTAAAAAAGAAGACATGTGTGTCTATGTCCACCTCTTAACAGAGCTGCATGAACAGACATCAGTTAAGGGCACATACTTTAATGTGGCTGATAATTTTAATCACATCCTACAAAAAATTGTTAACATCCAGTGACATTTTTCAGCTAGCTGGTATTTCTGTATGGTTGACTCAGTATATAGACACCCATTCACAAGTGACCTATTTGACTTTAGTAGTAGAACCAGAAAGCGATCCAGTCATGGCAACAGTTTTGTCTATGCATATACTGACACAAAATGACCAATTCAATTTCCCTGATATGTAATCATTCAAAGACTTGAACAGTTCTGCAGCTGTGGTGTTATGTGTACAAAAGTACATATAGCATATCTTCATGCACATCCTCCTAAAATATATATTGCACAAAAATAAGCATTGTTGCCTTTTATGAATGTCAGTAGACTGGTCTACCTGGGTTGTGTACCACAGAGAGTCATTAATTCTCTGTAAAAATTGTGCCTTGATATCCTCTGCCACTTCATCAATATTTCTAGTTATTCTGCTAGCCAAAAGAGAAACATATGCCATTTTTTGAACAGCAGCCTCTCCCAAACAATTATGGCAAATGTCCATATGAGCAGGTAGGATCAATTCTTCACCAATAGTAAAGCGCTTCTTGGTTTTAGCACTGTGGTCAGCCACTAAATTGATGCTGTTAGTGCAGATACATTTGATGAAATGGTGGCCTGCAGTAACAGGTTGCTTCTGCTCTTTGTGTCCACATTTTTTTTCTTCTGAAAAACTCCACAGGCTTGTCTGTTAATGTAGAGTGCTTGGTCTCCAGGTGGTGAAGCAGTTTTGAAGGTTTCAGGGCTAAATTTATTGGATAGCTGGTCACCATATATTGTACCAAGCAGGCTTACAGAATGTGAACCACCTATCACAATAAGCCCATAATTTAAGTAAGACTCTTGCTATTTTCTTTAAAATCCAGCTTTTTTTGTTGGCATCTGCTACTGTCTCACCACTGGGTCTTTTCCCTTTTGCAAAGAAACTCTCCAGTGACATTTGCTTTTTACTCATTTTGGCTAGGGTTATCTTGTGAACTTGTTACCAAAACTGTGACTGAGACAAGTGTGCAATGTGGGAAACATTTACAGATGGGAGTGGCAAATAAAATAATTGGTGTGCCATGTACAGCCTAAATAAGTGTGGGATTTAGCTGTACAATTGAAATATATCAACTCAGTTGCCACTCTAAAGCCTGCTACCAGATGCCACCAGATGTAGTTTGACACTTGTCACTCACTGATAAGATTTTAAAAAAAATTTTTTCTGAGTACAAATTTTCAGTATATAACGATGACGTTCACTGTGGCAACTTGGTACATGTACATGACACACAGGGTTTTGATATGAGTGTGAAAATGATTTAATTGTTCTATCTGTGGTCTCTATGCAGTCAAACTTCCCTAATGTTACTCTCTATTTGCAGCCACTCCCCAGTGCTACCATCACTGCTTCAGCTCCACCTCAGATCATCAGGCCTAGATTCTTATAAGGATCCCGCAACCTAGATCTCGTATACATGCATATTTCACTGTAGGGTTCACACTCCTGTGAGAATCTAATGCTGCCACTGATCTGATAGGAAACAGAACTCAGATGGTAATATGAGCAGTGGGGCACACCTATAAATACCAAGCTATAAATGTCGACTGCTCCCCTGCCACTCACCTCTGCTGTGGAACCAGTTCCCAACAGGCCACAGACTAGTGGCCATGGATTGGTACTGTCTGTGGCCCAGGAGTTGGGGACCCCTGATTTAGAAGGAACTTGTTGTCTTAAATGAATACATTAGAAAATAATAAAGACTGAAAACTAATGGGCTTCTAGAACTTAGCAAGATAAATTAAACCTAAAGGTGGTAGAAAGAATAAAATAATTAAGATGAGAAATTAGTAAAAGAGAAAACAAACAAAATAAAGAGCTTCTGAAAGATTAAATTTTTATTTCAAAAGACTTACAAAGTTGGTAAACCATGGCAAGTATGATCAAGAAAAAGAGAAAAGGCAAAATAGCCAAAAGGCGACATCACTGCAGATCTTATGTTCAGTAGAAAGATAATAATACAGTATTACAAAAATTGTTATATTAGCAAATTTGAAAATTAAATGAAGTGGATAGATGTATATGTTCCTAGAAAAATTAAGAATAGTCCTAAGAAAAATTAGAAAATCCTAGCTGCCCATATAATTATTAATTAAATTGAATTCATAATTTAACACTATCTCACAAAAAATCCAATCTAGATGGTTTTGCTGATGAGTTCCACCAAACATGAAAGAACAAATCCTATATATTTTATACAAACTTTTCCAGAGAATATTTAAAAAGTAAAGAGCCCATCTATTTCATGAACCAGAGTAACCTTGTTTTGCCTTTATTTATTTTTAAATGTTGAAATAATTTAAACCTACAGAAAACTTACAAAAATAATATAGGAAATTAATTTTTAGTATGAAAAATTTTTATAGTTTTTGTTTTGGCATAGATTTATTCATTCATAGAGACAGACTTATTTGCAGCCTAGTTTTTGACACAGAATGATCTTATCAAATGATGCTAGATCAATTTTATGGCCACTTGGAATAAATGGAACTGAAGCCCCACCTCATATCAGACAGGAAAGGTGCTTCAGGTAACTGACAAATCTGTCTGTGAAAGACAATACAATAAAGCTTCCAGAAGGTAACGTGGGGCCATCTCTTCATGTCCTTGGGGTGGGGGGTTTACTAAATAGAATACAAAAGGCCTTAGCCATAAAGAAAAAATTGATAAATTGGATCACTTTAATATGAAGAAATTTTGTTCATCCATAGACTCCCCCTAAGAGTGCAAGGCATAGAGTAGAGTGAGCTATTTATAATGCCATACTATGCTGGAAGTAAAATTGGTATGAATACCTTAGGAAGTAGTTAAATATTTTTCTATTAAATTTAAATACATAAATATGGCTCAGAAATTCCAGTCCTCCGTTATTTTCTCAACAGAAATGATTGCCATATACATAGGTACAAAATATACATAGTACATTCCCAACAAACCAGATCTAGAAACACCTCAATAAATTATCAACACTAACATGGACAAATTAATAATATATTCTTCAAATATATGAAATGTCTATGAAAATAAGTAACCACTGCACTTACAACTATGTGGATGAATCTTGCAGAGATATTGAATGGGTTCCAAGCCTGGAACACAGGAGGACAAACTGTTACCTGTAATTTTCTCATTACCTCCAACACCACTGATACTGGTGACCTGCAGAAGTTGCTGGACATTACCATGAAGCTGAAAATACACCTAGCCTAGGACTAGGAGAAGCTGAAGGAGGAGTTTTTGTGGCCGCTGAAAGGGCTTAGGACTTGGCTGCTGTCCTAGGCCAACAAGGGGTGTGGCATACACAGCAGATGGGTCCCGGTGTGCACGGGCTGTAATTGTGCCTCGTGGCTTGCATCACTGAGTGGCCATGGTTTTATTCCTGTATTCCAAATTTGAGCAAATTTCTCTTCTGACCAACCCTAACTTGAATCATAGAGGGAATTCTGGGAAACGTAGTTCTAGCTTAACTCACTGGATGCAGTACAAGTCTCTGCAAGAGTGGCTGGCCTTGGGGAATATGACAAGAGTGGAACTAAGAGGACTCTCTAAGGGAGCATCGGGCATGCTGACAAAATTCTATTTGGCCTGAAATGTGGTTACATGGTTTGTACTTTGTGAAAATTCATTTAATGAAAAATTCATTTAACCTAATACACTGAGGTTTTGTATAGTTTTCTTTACCCATGTTATGCACTCACATATACACAAACCAAAAGAAGAAAAAGTAAAAAAAAAAAAAAAGAATGAAAGAAAGGAAAAGAAAGAAAAGAATATAAGCTTTGGAGTCAAAAGGCATAGCTCTACAGATCTGGCCAATTTCTAGTTATATGACTTTGAGTAAATTATGTAATTTTACAATTAGCAACGTGAGGGTAATAATCTACTCCTAGATTTTGTGAGCATTAAACAAGTTATTATATTACAGTGTGTCTAGCATATAACAAACATACAAAAATTTGTTTTCATTACTATTCTAAATATACTACTGGATCATATGATATATTTTTACATATGAGAATATATATGAGTATGATGATGCATGATGATAAGAATAGCTATCTTTGGGCATTTAGCATGTTTCAGGCACTGTTTAAACATTTTTTTCATGTACCTACTCATTGAAACTTAAGAATTACTTGATATAGATTCTGTCATTGCTTGCATCATATACCTAAACAAATGGAGTCTAAAGAGTTAATGACAGCCCCAAAATCACACGCTTCTAATGGTAGGACTAAGGAATCAAACTGAGAACACAGCTGCCTGGATAGGAGGTATTTTTGAGCAGGTAGAGATATCCACATATAAGCAATATGCACCAGTCAGAGCTGTTTTAGCTGGGACTTAGAGAAACCTAACTCCATCAATTAGCTTAGGCAAAGTGGGTAATCTAGTGAAGGATTATTGTGAGATTTCACATAACTGAGGGAAATTCAAAGATGCTGTTAGGAGCACAATCCACTGGAACCAAGATGTCACTACCTCTCTGTCTCACATATCTTGTTTCTGCTTGTCTGTGTTGTTGCTTAATTCTTGTCTACTCCAAGTAAGGCTTCTCCACGTACAGGAACTACAGCAGGCAGCTGACAGCTTCTGGGTCTGCCATCACAATCTACTGAGAGAGAGGCTGCCTTTTTTTTCCTTCTAAAACAAATTTTTGAGAAAGCACTAACTAGTCTATGTTATATTTCCCATCAGCCTATGCCTATAGCTAGTAAAACAGAATCTTATTAATAGACATAATCTATGTATTGGACCATTCCCAGAGAAGGAGGAAGCCATCATGAGTTATATGGTCCCCAAGACTGGTGTTTACCATGGGTGATATGGAAAATAAAGGCAAGTGGTAAAATGCATGGGCTGCCCTGGTGCAAAGCCTACATTTGAGGGGAAATGTCATTTCTTATCTTTGTTCCAGGACTTTCATTTTAATGCTCAAACTTCCTGGTAGACAAAGATAGGAGGATCACCCGGATCCAGAGTGAAAGACAGAGAGTAGATGTATTTCTTTGCTGAATCATATTCTAATACAGGATATCTAATAAGGAAAGGAACACAATAGACATCAAGGAGTCAACAATCATTTTGTAAAATAGATTTTGAAAACAGATGTGCCCATAAGCTGCACAAAGTGTCCCCTTTTAATTATTCATACTTAATGTATCTCTGAAAATTAAGGCAAGTAGGGTAACAACCTATAATTATTCTCAGATACTTTGTTAAATAATTTTGCAAAACTATTTATGGAACTTACAAAAACTAATCTTTAGATTGAAGGCTCTTTTGTGTGGTTAAAATAACAGTTTCTTGAAATTTTGAGTTTCAACGTGAAAACAATGTAGTCTGGATTGTGAGTCAAGTTCAGTGTATCTGGTGAATGAAGAGAGAATGATGTCACAGTGAAGCATACTTAATTCAGGAAAAAAAATTGCCTCATTTCCCAGAATATTTGCTAGGGAAAGGTGGAAAGAAAAGGGAAACTACCCACACAAAAATCCTGCTGGCTTACACTTAATGTTCTATCATCGTGCCTAAAAGATGATTTATACCAAAAACATTTAGTGTTAGAAATTTATCTATAATCAAGCTTTGATGATTCAAGTCAAAAGAGGAAAATATATAACTTAAAAATTGTTCAAATTTGACCTTGGAAACTGGTCTGTAACACAAATGTTAGCACGCTATGCATGCTAGTCTGCAGTTTTAAAAGTTAAAATTTATCTAGGTGATCCATTTATTAGAATATGGAAAGTTACATTGTTTTTTAATGTCCAAAATGTATTTCAGAGTACTTTTTGAATATATAGATAATCATAATCAACTTGAGACCTATTTGTAATCTTTTGCTATCACAAACAATTCAGAATGAATATTCCTGTACAATTCTTTTTTGCCCATATGTATCTTGTAGCATAAATTATGAAACAGAATTCCTCTATTAAAGTGCATATACTTTTACCATGTTATTTGGCACTGTTCATTACTCTCGATGGAGGTGTTAATAAATTAATATCTACTCCAGTATTGTATGCTCATACTCTGATTAACAGTTTATTATCAGAGTTTTTCATCATTGTCATGTGCTAGGTAGTAAAAACGGTGCCTCAGGATGACTTTTCATTTCTCTGCTTGTGAGGCTGAACATATTTTCATATGTTTAAGGGCATTGGAATTTTTTTCCTATAAACTGTTTACTTATAACTTCTGTCTATCTTTCTGTTGAGTTCTTTTATCTTGATTTGTAGGAGCTCTTTATATATTAATGATATTAACCTTAAGCAGTTAAAAGAGCTGAAATTTCAGAAAATATAGTTCATGGTTTGTGTTTTGATTTTGTTAATATATCAACTTGCAAATTTAAACATTTGTATACTGTTTAATTTATTAATATCTTTTTAAGTAGTCACTAATTCAGAGATTATAAACCATCCCTCTATAGTTTATATTAGTTCATTATAGATTTTTTTTTGCATTTAAGTCTTTGATCCATCCAGAATTGATTCTGTTGTAGTATATGAAGCTGTTATCCAATTTAATTAATTTGCAATTGTAGTCTGATTATCTCAGTAGGTATTGAATAAGCAATGTTTTCTCACTGACAGGAAATGACATTTATAATAAATTAATACATAGTTATTGTAGTCTGCTGCTGGACTTTCTAAAATATTTTTATTATGTATTCTATTTTATTTTATTGCTCTGGCTATACATGAACTAGAATCATGCTGTGCTAGGCAGAATATTGCTCCCTTCCCAACCAAGATGTCCACGTCCAAATCTCTGGTACCTATAAATATGTTACCTTACTTGGGAAAGGGAATTTTGCAGATGTAATTAAAATAAAATCCTTGTGATGGGGAAGACTTTCTAAGATTATCCAGGTGTGCAAAATCTAATAACTTGGGTCCTTGAAACCAGAGAAACTCTTCTGTCTCCAGAGTGTGAGAGAGATGTGACCACAGAAAAATTTCAGAGGAACATAATACTGCTGCCTTCGAAGATGGAGGCAGAGACCATGAGCCAAGGACAGCTGTGAGTTATGGGTGGAAGAGACGGAGAAAGAGATTCTCTCCTACAATCTGTGCTTTTAGCTCAGTAAAACCCACTTCAGGCTTCTGACCTCTGGAACTAAAGATGATAACTTGTTCGAGTTTGTGGTAAATTTTTGCTTGAGTCATAGGAAGCTAGTATGCTATTTTGATAATGACTTAGTACCAAGTGGAACTAATCCACCCATGCCCCGTAACTTCTTTTTCCTCTGTATTACCCTAGCTATTCTTTTTTTTTTTTTTAGCCCTAGATATTCTTTCTTTTAAAACAATTTTTACTTATGTTTTTGGTGCTGGAACTTGAAGTCAGGGTCTCACACCAGCTAAGCATGTGCTCTACCACTGAGCTGCACCCTCAGCCTGATATAAATTTTAGAATTTGTTTTTCTAGACTCCATCTCCTTTCTCTTCATCTCTCCCAAAACCTAAAATGTTGGCATTTTGAAATTGAGATTTTATTAAATTTATATATCTACTTGAGGAAATGCTGTCTTTATAGTTCTGCATCAATTAGTCCAAAAACATGGTATGACTTTTCTTTTGTCCAAGTCTTTGCTTTCTACTTCAATTGTGTTTTAAAAAAATCTTATACGCATAACTACTTTTCTTGCAAAAATTATTTCTGGATATTTTCTTATTTGCTGTTAGTTTTCTTTTATCTTCAAATATGCCTTCTAGTGATTTTTTATTTGTACATATAAAGACTAATGAGTTTAGTATCAATTTTGTATGTGAATCTACCTTATGAATTATTTTTTCCAATATACATTTGTTAGTGCATCTTAATTTTACAAAACGTTGGGTTTCATTTGCCACTTTGCAAATTATTCTTTGAAATGTCTTTTTGTTGATTCTCCCCTCTTTCTTCAAGTAACTAATCATAACTCCTTGTTTTAGTTACTTTTCTCTCGTTGTTGGGACAGAATACTCGACACCCAAAGTTAGGGGAAGAAAGGTTTATTAGCTCACAGTCTGCAGAGGTTTCAGTCTATAGTCCGCTGGGTCCGAGGCAGGGCCGACTGGCATGGCAGACCGGCAGCAAAGTAAAGTGAGGAATTCTAAGGAATGTATGTAAATAAGCAATGTAAACAAGCAGCTAGTTAGTTTCTTCTTGTATCTTATCAGCACTCCCACCTTTAAATTTAGTTCCACATCTTTGATCCCAGCAGAACCATGTCAAACCGATCAATAGATTAATTTAGTAACCACACACTCTAGATCTAGCTATCTCTTACCACATGAGGCTTTGGGGGGACATCTAGACACAAACCATAACATTCCGCCCCTGGACCCCCAAAGACTCATGTATAGCCCATTATGTAAAAGGCATTTAGTCTATTTCTAAGGGTTGTCAAAGTCTTAAAGTTTCAGCATTGCTGAAAAGTCTAAATCTAAAATCTCCTCTGAGATTTAAGGCAAACTCTTAGCTGTAAGCTCTAGTATAAATGAAGAGAAGGTTAAACACTTCTAACGTATAATGGCACAAGATAAACATTACTATCTCAAAAGGTATAAATAGGGGAATATAAAGGAACGGGACCAAAGTAATTCTGAAATCTTGCAGGGCAAATATTAAGTTTTGTAGTTCTAGGTGTAGCATCAGAGGCAATCTGTGGTGAAGTCTGAATTCTAAGGGGCTTGGGTGGCTCCGCCCCTATGGCACTTTTGGTGGTGGCAGTTCCCATGGCTTCTCTCTTGGGCTGGTTCTGTTCTCTCGATGTAGTTTTCTTTAGGCGATCTATGTTCTTGGCTTCTCTAAATTTTTGGGGTCTCTAGTGTACCTTTGGCTTTACTCTCACAGCTTTACACACTGTCTTCTTAGGGGTATATTGTCTGGCCTCCCAGGCCTTTTTTTGAAATCTAGGTGGAAGCCTTCTTGACCCCACAACTCTTGTATTCTCTATGAACCTAAAGCCAGGGCCATGAGGATGGCGCCAGGGTCTGTTGTTAGCTGGAGTAGAAACCAGGTTTCTTTCTTGTTTGTCTGTGGTGGTCATGTGCCTGGATTGTTGAGTGCTCTGAACCAAATCCTGAGGACCAACTTCCCTAGGCCACCGCCATTCTGGAACATGGTGTTCTGGGACATTTTTTTTAAAGTAAAATCTTTTACCTTTCTAACTCTGAGGCTGTAAAGGCTGGAGTTCTGCTGTTTCTTGTGATGTCTTTGGGCCATCTTTTCTTTCATCTTTTGAAATATCTAGCTTTTTCTTGCTGGTTTTTTTTAGCAAGGAGTCTCTCTTTCATTTTATCTTTGTAGACCACAACTTTACTGGCGCTTCCTTTATGGGCAAACTCACAACATTTTGAATCATTTTGTTGGGCTGTTTGTTCTTGGTTTTCAACATAAATCTGGCTAAAAGCCCCCAACAATAGCCATGCCACCGCCTCAACATTAGACTGCCTTGAAATTTCTTTTGTAAGATTAATTAGTCCGCAGTCCTTAATCTCAGTCTCAGGCAAAGTCTCTGGACACAAGCAAAATTTAGACAAACTTTTTGTCAAGCCATAACATATATGATCTGGAGTCTAACAGCCAACGCAGTCCTTCTTCCCAGCAGAAACCTCCTGAGCCTGGTCTGTACCAGCAAATTTCTTTATTTCTAAAGTTTTCTTAACTCTTCTCCTTCCCGCAAGCCAACTCTAAAGGCTGCTAAACCACATGGTCAAGTATAGTCCCAGCAACGACCCCACTCCCGGTACCAAATTCTGTTTTAGTTACTTTTCTCTCGTTGTTGGGACAGAATACTCGACACCCAAAGTTAGGGGAAGAAAGGTTTATTAGCTCACAGTCTGCAGAGGTTTCAGTCTATAGTCCGCTGGGTCCGAGGCAGGGCGGCATGACAGAGGCGGGGTCGACTGGCATGGCAGACCAACAACAAAATAAAGTGAAGAATTAGAAAGAATATATATAAATAAACAATATAAACAAACAGCTAGTTAGTTTCTTCTTATATCTTATCTAGGCTACCTGCCCTTAGGGCAGGTAGCACTCCCACCTTTAAATTTAGTTCCACATCTTTGATCCCAGCAAAACCATGTCAAACTGATCAATAGATTAATTTAATAACCACACACTCTAGATCTAGCTATCTCTTACCACATGAGGCTTTGGGGAGACATCTAGACACAAACCACAACACTCCTAAAAATAAGATAATTTTGCCTGTTCTTTTCTGATTTTTATACTTCTGATATGATAGTTGGTTTTTTTAAACTGGTTCCTCCAAACTCTGGTGGTGGGAGGGGAAACAATGAAAATGTACCTCATTTTCTTTTTCCTAAATTTAACAAGGGTTACTTTCTGTGATTTTCAAATATGATACCAGCTTTTGGATGGGCTTAGATGTACTTATCACATGAAGAAAATTGGCTGTTCTGAAGGAGATGACCGTGGCACAGCCAAAGATATTTCTCTTTCCTTCTGGGAGCAGGAGTAGACCGTACATTCCAGCCTCGTCTGCAGTTAGATCTGCCCACACTGCTGCCTTCTCACTAAGGAACTGTGAGCAAAAGTGATGCACAGCTAATTCTGTCCATTCCACATCCCCCTCCACTCCCCATATTACTATGAATCAAATCTGTGATGCCATATTTCATTTATAAGTATTTCAATATGTATCCCTCGAATTCCTGGCTAAAAAAGAAACTATAAAGACATTAGCACTACTAAAAATAAAATTAATTTTCTCAAACACTCAGTATTTAAATTTCTGGTTATCATAAAAGTTACATATTTTTATCAGATCAATTCAAGAATATCATATAAATGGAATTATATAATATATAGAATTTTGGAATTGGCTTTCTCCACTCAGAAAGATTCATCCAAGAGAGTTCATCTGAGTTGTGTGTATCAACAGTCTGTTCCTTTATCTCCTGAGTGGTCTTCCATGGCATGGATGCAGTTCTGTGTCACACCACTTACCTGTGGAAGGTTGGCCAGTGGGTTTTCAGTTTGGAAACAAAGCTCCAGTGAACATCTTTCACAGGCTTTTGTATGAACATAAGTTTTCATTTCTATGGAATAAATTCAAGAGTGCAGTTGCTGGGTTTTAAAACTAGATTCTTAATTATATCCAATCTTTACCTTTGGCATATCTTTATTATTTACATTTAGGGTAATTATTGATATATTAAGACTAAGTCTGCCATTTGTTACCTGTTTTCTGTTTGTTTCTTTGTCTCTTATTTCTCTGCTTCTCTTTTCTTCCCTTTATATTAATTACTTACATGTTTTTCTAGGATTCCATTTTGATTTATTTGTAGTGGGTTTTTTGTTGGTGGTGGGGTTTTTTGGTTTGTTTTGTTTTTTCATTTTGTGAGACAGGGTCTTGCTGTGTAGTTCGGGCCAGACCTGAACTCACTGTGTAGTCCAGGATGGCCTTGAATTTGTGTAAGTCCTCCTGCCTCAGCCTCCCAAGTGCTAAGACTACAGGCATGCATCACCATGCCCAGCTATAGTGTTTTTAAATGTGTTTAATTGTCTAGTTTTCTTAGTGGTTGCTCTGGATGTTGTAATAGTCATATGTGACATCACATTCAACCACTTTGGGTAAAGTAAGGAAATCTATTTGTATTTTGATTCCTTTACCTTCTTCACTTGGAAATACCTTGAGCATCATGTATTATAATGTTTGTTTTCATAATCAAGTATGATTTCTAAACTCATGGGAAGGATCATCTCTTGTGCATCCGTACTGCTGCTCTTTCCATCATTCTTTCTTCCTTTATGATGGGGCAAGTTTTCTTCTGTTATTGTCTCCTTTCTGCTGATGACAAATTCCATCAGCTTGTCTTCATTCAAAAATTATTTCTGTGTTACTTTTGTCTTCACCTGAGAAGGTCTTTATTTTCTGCCTGAATTCCTTTTGGCTTCTATGGTTTTTTTTGCTAAATCTATTGTCATACAAATGTTTTCCATGTAAGAAAGATGTTGTTTCTCTTTGAATGTTTTTAAGATGTTTTCTTTGACTTTAGTTTTTAAAAATTTAATTATGATATGTATGGACAGAGACTTCTTTGGGTTTATTTGTAGTTTGTTTTGCTTTTGAATTTAAAGGTCTATGATTTTCACCAAATTATGAAGCTTCCATAACCCCAGTAATATTCAGTAAATTTACAAGCTTCTGCAATCCTTATCATAATCCAATGATGGAACATTTGTGTCACTCCCAAAATATCCCTTCTGTCCATTTGTAGCCACTCCCTCATTTGTATCTCTAGAAAGCTGGAGTTCTAATTTCTACTCGACAGACATTCCTTTTCTGGATATTTTATGTAAATGCCATCAAATAATACGTGCCCTATTGCATCTGGTTTCACTTACTTGGCATGTTTCTAAGGTTTCTTCCATGTTGTAACATGTGTCAGTATTTTATTGTTTTTTATGGCTGAATAATCTTTGATTTTCTAGATATACTGCCTTTATTTACCCATTCATTGCTTGATGAGCATTTAAATTATTACCATTTTGGGCTATTATGAAATATGGTACTATGGTCTGGGGATTTAACTCAGTGGTTAGAGTGCTTGCCTTCCAAGCACAAGGGCCTGAGTTTGATCCCCAGCATCACCCCCCCCAAAAAAAAGAAAAGAAGAAATATGTTACTATGAACATTTGCATACAAGCCTTTGTGTGAACTAATCTTTTTATTTCTTAGATAGATACCTGGGTATGAAATTACAGAGTCATATGGTAAATTTTGTGTAACTTTGTAAGAAATTGCCAAGCTGTTTTCCACAGTAGTTGTATCATATTACATTCTCACTTGTAGTGTGTGCTAACACTTATTATTGTCTCCTTTTTTAATTGTAGCCATTATAGTAAGTGGAAAATGGCACCTTTTACTGTTATATATTTCTGTAGTCTTGGTATCAGGGTAATAATACTAGCCTTTTAGAATAGCTTGGGTAATATTTCCTTCTCTATTTTCTGGAATAGTTCATGAAGTGTTGTTATTAATTCTTTCTTGAAATGCTTTATAGAATTCACCAGTGATGACATCTGAGCTTTGGCTTTTCTTTGTGTAAAAATTTCATTTACTATTTTATTTTCTTTACTTGCTATAAATTGAATAAGCTTTTCTATTTTTTTCTTGAGATGGCATGTTAAGTCAGCTCTCTGTCACTGTGACAAAATACCTGAAATAAGCAATTTGAAGAGAGGAAAGTTTGCTTTTGGCTCATAGTTTTGGAGGTTCCATTTCATAGTCAGTTGGCTTGTTGGTTTTGGGTATGTGGTGAGGCAGAGTATCATGGTGAGAACATGTGATGGAGAAAGTTGCTCACCTCATGGGTGCTGGGAAGCAAAAGAGAAAGACAGGAAGGAGCCAGGCCACTTCTATGCCCTTCAAGGCCATACTCCCCAGACCTAATATCCTCCCACTAGATCCCACTTCCCAAACGATCCCCCTCCTCCCAAGAGTGCCACAGGCTGGTGGACATGCTTTTAACATATGAGTCTTTGGGAGACACATATTCAACCGTAGCAAAGAGTTTTAGTAAATTTTATCTTCTTGGGAATTTGTCTACCTACGTTGTCTAATTTGTTTGCATAAAGTTGGTCAGTTTTATAATTTATTTTACAATAAGTTACTATTGATGTTCCCTTTCCTTCACTGATTTTGTCAATTTGTGTTCTGCTTTTTCTTAGTCACTGTAGCTAAAAGCTTGCCATTTTTGTTTGACATTTTAACAAAATGTATTTGTAGACCACCAGGAATATATGAAAGCTTATCAAGGCTTACTCTAGCTCTCCTCTTTCCGGAATCTCCCTGTTAATTTCTGGGTGGTCTCCCTCTCTGTCATTTACCCCAGCCAGTATTGTGAATTCAGGTCAGCTGCCCTGGGGACTTTCTCTGGACGTTCACCTCAGAGATAATTGTTGATGTCATCAATGCTCTGGGTATGGAGGGGAGGAGAATGACAGAAGCTTCAGGTTCTTACTGTGGTTCACTAGTTTTTCTTGAGTAAACTCTTCTCAATTGTTGTATGCCCTTGGACAGTTTCCAAAGTCCTATAGAGATGTTCTGTTTTTTAAGTTTTGCCCAGCTTTCTTGTTGTTTTCTGGGGAGAATGTTTCCTAAGCTCTTCACTTCGTCTTTCTAAAAGTCAAGATATAACCCTTTATTGGGTTTTATGATCTAGTGTGAAAGATATGCACTGAGTTTGTATTCCATTTGTTCTTATTCCTTCTTTGGAAATGGCAATTTAATGTAGTTTGAATCTCTGCTCCCTGCTCTATATTATTTTATCTCATGTAATTTTCTTTGTCATTTGCTTTTTGAAATTCTGAGAAGAATTTCTTCATTTGCTTTTAAGAAATTCTGAAAGAATTTCTTAAAAAATCACATTACAGATTTGGTTTCTAGTTTTTAGCTTCTCCAAGGATGGCTTTAATTCTATTGGTTCTTTTTTAAAAATTTCCTTGAAATTATTATTTTACTCCTTTATTTTACTTTCTTCTCATATTGTTGCCCATTCAACTGTTGCTTCCTTTTCTATTCAGCTCTTCCCCGTCTATTACTTTCTGACCATGGTTTATGGCAGTAATTTGTTTTTATTCTCTATTGAGGATACTGAACAATTTTGAACAGTTATTTTTGTGATATTGCAGTACATAATTTTCAAATGAATCTTTAGCCTTAGCATTTTCATAGTGCTACTTTCATGCCATTGCTCTTAATACTTGTCACTTGGTTTTGCTGCATATTTATCCCTTACTCAGAGGAAATAATAAAAACTTTTAATTTTTGAGGAATAAAATGTGTGGATTTTCCTATCTTCAACCTCTGCATTATCATCTTCATGCTCCCTTACCTGATCCATAGTTTAGAGGCCAGCTTTTAATAGGACAGCTGATAAAATCTCCAGTGTCAAGCTGGCATTTGGTGACAATTTTCCTTTATTTAGGTGACACCTTTTCCTATCCCATTTTTCCTACTTTTACTACCCTTTAATTGCTCCTAGATGCTCAGAACTGATGGAGTTTAAGAAAACTCATAGTCTTCACAGTTAAGAGCTACAGAAATTTTCCTATTTTGGTCCTTGGTTGGAAACACAGAAGTAATTTTTCATCTACTTATTGTACAGTTATTTTCCTGAAAGTTGTGTTATCTGAATGAATAGAAAAAGATGAGCAGCCAAAAGAGATGTAGGATATTTCTCTGGCTACATCAGGAATCTGGATCTATGTAGTAAAGAAATAGTTGCAGAATTTTTCAGGTTCATTCTGAATGAAGACCCTGAATCATGGGACAGAGAGTGGAAGACTCGTGGTATGTACTCACTTCTTTTTGAGTTGTTCTTTATTTTATGAGCTGTCTGGTTATGTTTTCCTGTAATAAGTGATGGGCTGTGGGCTCATGCCCTGATTTCCAGGTCAGTGTTTGTCTTTCCCTTATGCTGCCTTCATGATCAGGGTGCCCATCCTTTTTATCACCAGAAATTTACATATTTTTCCTTTTTTGGATGCCATGTTGTGAAGTATTTTCTCTCCTATCCAACTACAGTTTTAGGGAATAATTAATTTCCTCTATTAATTGATTCATCAGAATCATGTATGATACCAGCCAAATCTTCAGATTACATGAGATAAACCAGGGTGATTCAAGGAGTTGAAAAAATTCAAAACCAGAGAAGGCAGACTGTTAGCTTATCACAACTCTCATAGGAAATGTAAAATTCCCTTAAACTCTTCGGATCTTTGATACTTTATTCAAACACCCCATTTTAAACTCTGTGAAGGTCTGAGGGTGTGGGGGCCTCACAGTTAGGAACTGCTACATTCTTAAGGCTCTTAAGCAGTGGAAGCCGAGCAGAGGGTGGTTTGCTCAGCATGGAGAATATAGCAGGTTCCCACTGTGGTGTTCTATATTTAAGTTTTAAACTAGATCAATATGGCACAGGCCATTCCAGTTTGATAGAGTATTGCAGATTGTTAGCCATCTATGGAAAATAACATTGTGACTTTGTTTTCAGTTCAGTGTGCACACGCGCGCGCGCGCACACACACACACACACATTTTCTTCAATATATATGTGTATATGTGTGTACATACATGTACGTGCATGAAAATGCACACATGTACACACAAGGTCTCTAAATTATTCAGTAAAACTTGTATCAATGTAGAGGTACTCATGAGTGCCTTCAATAAAAAAGTCACTGTGTGTTATGCGATAACACTGAACAGACTCCAGACAGCCTCTTATCTTAGATATACAATACCGTAGCATAACTCAAGCCTAGAGAGAAGCTAAAGCATTAGGTAGCAGTAGCAACAGTAGCATGTTAGTGGAGTAATAACTCTCCTGGAGGATAACCCAGGATGGGTTTTATTGAATTCAGTTTACTTAGCTAGGATAAACCCAGATAGGCATCACATTTACAAGAAGGTACTAGCAAGAGGGCAAGTTATTACAAGCACATTTAGAAGATAAGCAATGGAAAATTGAATAAAATCGGAGATCAGGAAGGGAGCAGAAGTGGTTCCTGCTTGCATGTCTTGCCTTAGGTAGGTCTATACCTATCTGACTAAGAAAAATAATAGCTGCCTTCTGAGACTTCTGCAGGGAGAAATGGTATGTAAGTTCTCTTAACTGACAAGTTTTCTATATGTCTAATTGAGGTTCTTCTTTTTGCAATTTAAGTGAATTTTATTTGTTTCTAAACTCTTTGGAGAATCAGAATCAGTATTCAGAATCGCTGCATAATAATTTGTTTAAAAATGTTATAGGGCTGGGGATTTAGCTCAGTGATTAGAGTGCTTGCCTTGCAAGCACAAGGCCCTGAGTTCGATCCCTGGCACCACAAAAAAATATATATATATTATAATTGTGGTCATCTCTTAGTTTCCTCAGCTTCTAAAACCAACTAATAATGTCTGCTTCGTTGTCTTCCTTCCTTTCCCTTTCAAATTCAAGTCTGACAGATGTATGTTGATGTGGTTATTCTATATGTGAGGCATCGCTTCTCAGCTTTTTGGCTAAGATCAAGTGTATATGTGAGGCATTGTCCTCGGCACCGATAAGGTGGGTAGACGGATGGACTGTCCCGTCTGCCCCAAGTAATTCCTGAACCTAGTGGTCTTCACCATGCTTTGTCCAAGAGGCAAGCTTTGTCCAGGTCAACCACATAGCTAGTGGAAACTCTTGCCTGACCATCCTAGTTGGTGATTTTGGTCCCAGAGGAATCCTTTATGACAAAGAAGAGTGTGTCTCAGCTGAGTTACCTTTGAAGTAAAATACTGTGCATTTAGAACTGTATTTTATTCATCAATAAATATTGGCCACCAGAGGACATGCCCTTCTATGTAGACAGTATCTTGTGACGATGTGCTGTTCTCAGTTTGCTGGTGGCCTTCACTACCACCATGGCCACCCCCACAGCTCGCAGCCTTCCCCTCACCAGAACCACGGCCTCCAAGTGCTTCTTGGTGTTCACCCACTGCTTCCAACAACAGGCATGGTTTCTGATGCATCCTAAATAAGTGTGTGTGTAAGTGTGTGTGCTTGTGCACATGCACACGGAGAGTGGTGACAGAAATGATTACTATTTGCAAAAATGGAGGGAAATTTTTGTGATACATCAACAGATAAAATTTTGTTTCTGGCATTTTGATTTCGAATTTTTTCTCTTCTTTCCCTCAAATGATTTGGCTTCTCTTTTCTAAAAATGCTCTCTCATTCATAGAACTTGATTCAGAAGTTCATTTCTAGAAAAAACAAGTCTATTTGCATAGTCTCCAATTCCTTTGGGTAATTCATCTTTTCTCTTGTCCCATTTAAGCTTTCTCCTTTCCTAAAAATCATGCCTTTATATTGAAAAATATTCATTGAATGCCTGCTCAGCGAAGAGTAGAGTGCTTGGCAGTGTGGGAAGATAGAAAATAAATATGCAAGGTATGCTGTCTTCAGAGGCCTTAAAAGAGAGACACAGACACATATATAAATAACTCCAACATGGGGAAGACCTGGTGAAGTACTTATGGTCAAAGAAAAAGTGTCGCTAGTTGGATTAGAAATAGATCTACCCAAAGGAGCTTAAGGAGGTAAATCGTTTATTTTACTCTTTCAAAATCTTCTCTTTTTCCTTTACATTTTATAGAATCAAACTGGTAGCTTGCTTCTATGAAATTGTCCATTCACTTTTTTATATTTTAAAATTTTTATCATGGAAAATTCCCAATGCATATAAAAGGAACAGAACAGTGTGATGAACTCATATGTATCCAACTATCTAACCCCCTATTTTAACAATTATCAATATTCTGTTAGATCTTGTTCGATCCATACACACACAGACACACATAAAAAAAATAGGTGCACATGCATGCACACAGTATGGGGGATGAATAGAGGAAACACGAGGGAACTTTCTGACAAGATGTCCATTCACTTTTATATTTTCAGTTAATTCACTCCCCCCCCCAAGAAAAAGGGCACTATAGAAAAGTATATACCTCAGACATATTTCAAACTCCCATTTCAGTCCCTGTCCAACTATTATTTTTTTAGGAGAAGCTGATGATTAACTGTAGACACTATCAGCACGTGGGACTGTCTGCATGTTGTCTGGTGTTGGGGAGCAGGTTGGGGGATGGGTAGAAAATGCCCACCCATCTTTCATTTTCATTATGAAGGATTAAAAAATACATATCTAATGGGATATTTCCTTCTTAAATAGAGAAATTAAGAGTGACTCCTGGGAATAAAACCTAAACTAACCTCTGGAAGCCACCCTAACGTAACCACCACGCAAATGCCTCTGGCAAATCAGTTACCTCTCAGCACCCGCTGCGCCCGCTGTGGCTGTGTTCCAGCGCAGCGGTATGCAGTATGCATTCAAGATGTTAAGGTGTCAGAGACATTTCCTTCTTTCAGCGTGAGCCAGGGTGGACCCCACGTCTCTGAAAGGTAAATACAAACCCCTCTCTCCTGTGCAAGAGAGTTCTCAACTGTTTGCAGTGTGTCGCCTTTGTCTGCACCGCACATACTTTGCATTTTCTTAAAGGTAATGGGCTACCTGCCAGTGACATTTCACAGCTCCCAGGCTGCCCACTTCTTCAGGAATATAATTCCTCATCTGCTCCACCCTTGCCCTTTGAGTTTTACATTTCATGCTTGCTCTGTGAAACACACCAGCCAGCACAAATGTGGACAACTCCTCATTTGTCCTTCCTTTGATGACCTTGAAGCTCTTCATCTGCCAGCCTGGCACCACAAAGCAGAATGAGGGGGATGGGACGTGCTTCCCTGCTGGTGCCGGGCCCTGCGTTCTTTTATATTTTTCTCCCTCCTACCTACAGCATTCCTTTTGCTGTCCCTTTTCTATTTTAAGAAAAAATCCCAGGCTATGAATAGCTTAAAACGAGCTAAACTGGTCATTGTTACTACAGGAAAACTTTGTTCAGAATACAAGCAATAATCCGCTTACATATACTTCAGTCTCTCACACACCAACTGTCTTGCATCGCACTTCTTCTCCACTTGGCGAATGGGGTACCTCCCTTCTGTCCCACCCTTTTATGCACTTGTGAAAAGAAGACATGAGAGTTCCTTTATTTGTTTTTGGTTTTGTTTTGTTGTTGGCTCAGGTCTGGGTCCTGGCACAGGGCAGGCTGCTGGAGGGCACTTTTGCCACTAACTGCTGTAGAGGGAGCTCTAATGTTTTGTATGTGGAAGGCGTCATTCTTCCCCTGCATTTTGCTGACAGAGGATTCTGTAAAAAGCAAGGCAGATTTCTTCTGAGGTGTGGAATGGCAAAACTGACCCTATCAAAATTTAAGGAAGTATTAGGTTGGTAGGTAGGTCTTCATTAAGGACACATGAAAGCATCAGAAAACCAGCCAGTAAAACATAACATGTCCTGAGTTCTGAAGGTAGCCCCTCACCTGTACCTGGGAGGTACTGAAGAAGCTGCATAGCTTTTCTGTGCATCATTTCTCTTATTTGTAGAGATAATTACACCTTTTTCTATTTCTCTAACCTTCTCCTTCAGAGATGCCTCTGGAATTCCTGAATCAAAGCTTTGTTAAAAGTGCAACTAAGTTGGGTGTGGTGGTGCTCATCTGTAAACCCAGAGAGGCTGAGACGGGAGGATCTCCAGGATTTCGAGGCCATCCTGGGCTACACAATGAGTTCCAGGGCAACCTAGACTATATAGCAAGACCCTTTCTCAAAAAACCCCAAATAAATAAATAAATAAACAAATAAATGCAAGTAAGTTATTAAAAGTGATTTTGGAAAAAGAAGTTAGAAACACAAACATAAATAAATAATTGGCCTGGAATTTGCAAAATGAAGCCACTGCTTTGCAACATGTGCTTTCCTTGGTCAAACCTAAAGTTGCTGATAAACTCCAAATGAGATCACTGATTCATGAGGAAAGTAGAAAAAGTGGAGCATTTTACAGTACCTTAATAGACATTTTAATATTTTTCATCTGTCTTTAAATTGAGATAGATATAATATATTTTGGCCAAGGCCTTGCTAGTTTTAGTATTGTTATTTTTAATTGCTAGTAGGATCTCAATACTCTTGCTCCCAATAGGAACTTGGAAACATTTAGCAAGAGTTAAAGTATCAGCTGAATGATGAAGTCGGAGGTCATTTCAGTCCAGCCTTTCTTAGGTCCCTGCAGGGGATACGGGAACCAGTGAGAAACAAGGGCTTTTCCCCAGGAGCTCAGAGACCACTGGGGTCCAAGATAGGAAGACAGCATTTTAATCCAAGACTTTACGAAGGTAGGAATAAAGTGTGTGAATTCTGTTTATGGTAACCTAGAAAACAAAAACATAAATACTGACTTGGAAATTAACATTTCACCCAGATCAAGGTTTGGTCTTCTTTCTGTGTCAGTCAGGAGGCAGCAAGCTTTCCTCTCCTGGTACCTCGCCCAGAGCAGGCACTGGGGTTACTTTATTAGGATAAATAACAGTTTTCGAGAGCCAGACAGAAGGGCTGATTTACTTACTTTTTCTCAAGCATCAGCAAAAAGTCCATGTGGAGGTTTAACTGTAAAACAGCATTTTTTTAGACATGTTTGTGGTTTGAGTTTGCATCTTATCTACAAGATTGTTTCAGAGTTAAATGCTTTGATGAAAAAGCCATAGATCTTAAGAAATAAAAGAACCATACGCAAATTGATCTAGTTCCCTGTTTTCAAATAGGTAAAGTGTTTTTCTCCTCCATCTTATGGGTATTATTCAGGGGTAAATGGATACATGTCACATCAAGGTGTATGTGGTATAAGCCAAGGAAGATTAAATTCTTTCTGGTCCTTTTGTCCTACTAGAGGCATGAGAAAATTAAATCACAAAATTCTGTGAGTTGGTAGAAAGTGCTCATATGGGGGGGAGTTCTCGATCTAAACTTTTACCTATAAAATATTGTTCTCAGAAATCTTTATTGTTCTCTATTACCATTATCTAAGACGTATACCACATCTATTCAAAATTTTTAAAAATGTATTTCAACCTGATACACACCACAAAGTAAGCATTTAAAAACAATAAAGCTTCCCCCTCCCAGTCAAAGAGATAAATTAGCAGATGTTTAGAGTCAAGCACTCTTTATTCCAGAGGATGGAATTTGATTTTCAGTTTCTTAACAGATGAAATACAATTTTAAGCATGAAGGACCGTGCTATTCACATCATCTTCCCTATTGGCTTTAAATTGTTCCCAAATACAGGAGAACACAAAAAGAGGGAGAAGTGAGTCTTTTTTAAACAGATTTTTTGGATTAGCCTTCATGTTTATTTGCATAAGTTATTAGAGTTTAAAAAATACACAAGAATAATTACTCCTCAGAACTTATGTCTGATGACTTGGAAGGATAGTGGTAGAGAGGATGTTTGTGAACCTGCAGCGTGCATTGGAAAGTGCTTCTTTTTTGTGGGAGGAGTCTTTACTAATTCATTGTTAGAATATCTACTCTTTTTTTCCTGGGAAGAGCATCAGTGCTAGTAGTCTTCAGGCACAAAATTGTGAAAGAGGAGACTAAGTTAATAATAACAACTTGGATTATTATGAGGAATCAGTCAGAATACATACTGGTTATGAAGACACACTCTGGGTTCTATGGAAGTATAACTACAGCTCCTTCCTTGACTCCTTCCTCTACTTACCTATGGGTTACGCAGGTTTTGTTTACTATGTCAACCTCACAGTCAGTTCGCTTGAAGCACAAAGCATCCTTCAGCCACCTAAGATGAAATACTAATCCCTACAGCAGGCCAAAATCTCCAACTTCCCTTCTGCTTCTCCCTGCTCAGGTTCTGTTCTGGAAATGGGCCAATAGTGCTGTGTGAGGGCCCAGTCCTTTGTTCTTGGTGTTTGGCCTGGAAACCTTGGTCACTGATCAAATTCATTCTCTTGAGATGAAAATCTTGTATTTCTTTGTGATTGAGTGACAAAAATTTAACCTGCATCTGCCAAAATGAATGGCCCAGAAAACTTATTATGGTTTCAGGATCCGTTTTTCAAAAAGAGAAACCTTCCAGTTACCTGGAGTTTTGATTACACTTGGTTGGCTCCCAAAATACAATAAAAGAAAACCAGAAGTATTTCAGTCCTGGGTCTTTTATGAATACAGCCAATTTTTCTTTTTAGAGTCTGAAGCTCACAGAATCAAATCAAATGGAGCCACGGAACAAATTTCGCCCTTCCCATCGGTTCTCCTGCACCCCGTTCCTCCCCAGTTGTCTGTTCAGAGTAGGATTTTGCTAGCTCTGAGTAGAAAGTAGAACATTGCTCCATATTTCCAGGAGTTCCTAATCAAAGCAGGTCACAAAGAAAGCTGCTTTGGAAATCACAGAAAGGGAAGCGAGAATGACAAGTGCATCCCAGTAGTGCTTCTTCATTCTTCTCAGGCTCACCGCAGGAGAATGCAAGGGAGAACAGCCTCCATTCATTTCCCAAGCAAGCCAGGGCCCACCACGTCTGGGCACAGAATTGGACTGCCTGGGAAGTGAATAGATGAGCCTGAGTCTTTGCCACACAGAGGGCGGTAAGAGAAGGCTGAATGGCATCTCTTGTTGGGGAGATCTAAGCTAGAGAGCCTCTGTGCCCTTGTCATAAGATGACCTTCAGAGAACACAGCAGAAATTCTGGCCTGTTTTTGAGCATGTTAATAAAGAGGCCCCTGAATAAAATGAAGTGTCTGCTTCTTTTCCCTTTTTTGCACATCCAATAGAGTCATTCTCATTTTTAATGTACAGGTTATTCAGTAATATCTATTGTTCATACTGCTTCTATTTCTTTCTTTAGGACTTAATGAGTAGCAAGGAAATACTTTTAATTGATAAGCATATTGTATAATTCTAGAAACCTCCTGTCAGTTCTTCTTATATCCAAACTGTACACTCTGGCACAAGAATTTTATAAAAGAGTATTAAAAATAAGAACTAAGATGTGCCAAGCACCAACTCTGTGGAAGGCATTTGTACTAGGTGCTTTGTCCGAGGCATTCTACTTAATCTTCAAAACAACCCTAAGGACAAAGCAGTCTTTCCGTCTCTCTGTAAGAAGGTGGCCTCGGAGAGCTCTCTCCCAGTGCCTCAGAAGGCAGGTGTATGTGTTTCTTTCACTTCACCACAATGCCTTGGTTGTCCTAGGAGTCCAGAGATTGTCTCACTGCCTTGCTCAGCGTGGTTTCCTTAAGAGCATTTGAGGAAGATCCATCCTACCAGCAGTAGACAGGATCCTTATCCAGACTGAGCTAAAACAGGTCTTGGGTGAAGAGTTAGGATAATCCTTTCCCAACTCTTTGCTCCCTGGATTTTTCTAGGGAAGGAGGAGGGTCCTGGTAGCAGAAGTCAAATTTGGCTCTCAAAACTTGTCTTAATATTCCTAGACTTGTCTAAAAAACAAAAGGGGGAGGACAGGGAAGGGCTGAAGATGTCCAATTATAGGGGAGACAATCCTTAAAACCAATGCAGTCTAAGGAGGGGTGTCAGAAACGGTAAATCTGGCTCACCAATGAGGCAGAGGACTGAGGAGAAGATACAAGCCAAAGGATGGCCAGTTTAGTTTTTCTCGAACCTCCCCTAATCCTGGGAGTGGGAGGGTTGAGTTTCTTGTATTATATGTAGGGGCCACCAGCCTACAAGAACTGGCCATCAGTGTTACTGTTAGCATAGGTAGGAGAAGCCTAGAGTGAAGTTACCTAGAATAATAGGGCTAGTACGTAATAAATAGGTATGAGTTTCTTTAGGTTTGTACCATCTTACCCAGAAAGGCTGGGCAAAAATTCCTAATGGCCATATATACTTCCTAATACTAACAGTGTAAATCTCTCCCTATCTTGGTCCATTCCTCGAAAGGAGGACCACAGAAGTATACAGGTCAGCTGACATTTTGTGTAGAATAAGGTGCACAGTTGCCACTTAGATGTGCTGCAAACCAGACCAGAAAACTTTATATGGGGCAGCTAGTTCTGACTACTCTCTAATGACAGCCAGATCACTAGAGGCAGAGCCTTGAAGGGTAAATGAGGGAGCTGTGCAGCCAGGCAGGAGCCCTGTGGAGTAGTGGCGGCATATGACTTAGTGAGAAAGACACTCCAGAGTCTGTAGCATTTGAAAGATACGGTCTCTGGGGTAACTGTGAAGGTGAGACTCGGCTTAGAGAACACCCCAGTCATGCTCAGTGAGCACAGCTTTCCAGGTCTCCCCAGTTCCTCACCAGCCATGGCCATGGCTCATTCATGTTCTGCTTGCCCTGAGTGAAGTCCCAGGAGGTAGTGGGAGGACCGGGTCAGCCTGCCAAGCCTCTTGTACCCATCCTCAGCACTCTGTACTTCAGTAAAATGATATCTGGGCTCTTAAACTTTTTTTTTTTTTTTTTTGGTTCTAGGGAATCCTTTTGGCAGTATGGTGGAGCCTACAGATTCCTTAACAGAATAATACTTTTAAATGCATAAAATAACATACCTACAGTTTTAAAGGAAGCCAGTTACAGTCTGTATTACAGTATATGGAATAACATGCCTACAATATAAAGGAAGCCAATTACAGTATATAGTATGTGGAAGGATGACCTGCAACATCCCCAAGGACTTCAGGAGATAATTAGGATGGGGGGGAGAAAAGGACTTTGAAAGAGGGATAGTCTCTTCCTAGGTAGGTGGGGCATTATTGAAACTTTCAGGAAATAAATGTATGATGTGAAAATATATGTACTTCTTTAGTGGTGAAACAAATAACGAGATTTAGCAGTAGAGCTAAAGATTTAATTCCAATAGTTCCAATGCCATAATTCCACAAATCCCTAATTCCAAGTAAGGATGAGCATAAATGGTATGATACAACCAAAATGTGATCTGGAAATGATTTGTTTCTATTGGTGGAAAAGTCACAGACTTACTGTAACACCGATGTGCCATATTTACATTCATGACTGAAGAACATGCTAAATTTCAATTAAAGGTCATTGAAAATAAAGATGTAATTTTTCCCCATTTTGTTTTGGCACACCCTGTAAATCCTGTCTGTGGATCCCAGATCAAGAATGTATACGTTTTGTGCTGTTGGAAAATGACTTTAGAAAATAATGGTTTTCTTGCTCAACACCAGTAGCACCTAGCTACGCAACTTCCTGGGTTACATACATACAGATGACCAGGTGATGCTCAGCCCCACTGCTCTGTGATGAAGGCCCAGATAAGGCCATGCAAAGTTATCTCAAAGGCATTGGAGGAGTGAGCAGGCACAGCTGCTGTAGCCAAGCACAAATTCTGCCATTTTTGTAGGGACGAAGGAGGGTTCTAGTAGCTTCATGAAATGAACAATACTGCAAACTAGATAGCTGGATAAGGATTAGTTTTAGGGCAATTTCTAAAGAAAATAGAGCGAAGAACAGAAGCTAGGATCCAGCTTGAGCACACAGGGGAGGGCCAGGAAGTAGTTTGTGGGATCTGGATTTGAGTCTGGGTTCTACCCTTGACCCCTGAGTGACCTTAGATAAGTAAAAACTCTCTTCTTAATTTGTTCATCCACTGGTAAAATGAAGCATATCTCACAAAGTTTTTGTGATAGACACATGCGATCGTATGTACAGAACAGCGCTGTGTAAACTACAAAGTCTTGTATATACACTTTGTTATTATGATCCTTCGCAAACAGCCCCGTGTTTAACTTTACGCCAAATGGATCCCTGGGTCGCAGTCTCAACACAGCAGTCGTCCTGCTGCAGTTTGCGAGTCAAGGCAAGTCCCTGTGGTTTCTGTTACTTTTTCCTCCCTGGGGACATTGCCAAGACTGGCAGCTCCAAACGGACTGATTTGATCATCCAGAGGCCAGTGCAGGTGCCCTCCCGTTCTCCTCAGACCCTTGCGCCCCTGATTTTCTGAGGAAACTCCCTTTGGCCTCAGATTCCCCTTGCTCGGCTTTCTCTCAGCGTCCCTCCCCTCTGCGGGTCTGGCCCCTGTCCAGATCTCCAGGATGGAGGTGACGGGTGGGAGAAGCAGGCACGTGGGCGCAGAGAGAAGGCAGAGGAAGGAGGAGCGGGGGGATCCGCGGCTCTGTGGCTGCCTCTCCGACTTCTGCGGGGTGTGGTTTTCACCGAGAGCCAGCACCAAGAGTACATGGAATCGAGTAGACTGAAGTCATTCAGCTCTGAAAACTTCCTGCATCCTTTGAAGCAGCCCATGACATCATTTTGTTGGGCAGCCTCAGAACAATAGGTGGGGGCGGGATGAAATGAATCAAACCTACCAAGTGACAAGAACAGAGAGTCATAGGTTGAAACAGAAACAGCCATGGTCTAAGGGAACTTTTAGGCACCAAGTGGGAAAGAACTGGCCGCCCGGCTCCCCAGGATGACCCGGAGGACAGCGCCCCACCCCCCGCCCTCCGGCCCCTTCCGCCCACTCGGGCCGCTCTTTGTGTTCCCACTGTGCGGTGACCTCTCTGTTGTGGGGGACAGCGGCGGCAGACACACGTGACTTCCAAACGGTTCGTCCGTCCAAGTTCAATAAATTAGCAGCCAAAAATTTTAATCAGATATTTAATCTTTCCTCCCTGGAAGGGAGATGGGGTGTTTACTGTGGCCTGAGGCCAGGTTAATCTCAGAGAAGAAAGATTGCTGCTCCATCCTCAGTGCTGGGAAGCACTGGAGAAGTTGCTTTTGCCTACTGAACTTTCCTCCACCGTAGGTGGAGCTTGATTCCTCCCTCTGTCACTTCTGCTCTGTCCAGCCAGAGCCAGGCTCTTCCCTTGTAACTTTCTGTGTCAGGATTTAAGAGTGACTTGGGGAGGGATTTCCACGTTTTATAAACATTCAGATAGGGAACCACCAGAAGGCGGCCTACAAAACTCACTTTACACACAGCCTTCTTCTCGCAGGCTCTGCACCCTTCCGTCTGCCCTTCTCAGCTTCCTAAATCCCAGCAACCTCTGGGGCAGAAGAGCTTGAGGGAGTTCTGCCAGGGAGCTCCAGACCCTGGTGAGGGGACCTATGCTGCTGACCATGCCTGAAATGTGTTATTTCGTTTGCCAGCAAAGCAGTGACGAACACTCTTCTAGGCTCTTAGAAGAAGTAAAAGAACGAAAAGAGAAAAACCTCTGCCCTTGCATAGCTAATGCTCTCACAGAGGGAGACAACTACATAAAACTAAACACAACAAGCAAATAAATAATATAAAGTTAGAAGGTGACAAGGCAGTTAGGTATATATGTGTGGGGATATTGATTTGTAATATAATTCACTGCAACATTACTGAGGTTGCCATTGAAACTGTCCTGTGAAAGCTGCTTTATTGGGCTATTATATTTGCCGAGAAGGTAGGGGGAGCAAATCAATGACTCATGGAAGAGAGGTGATAGGCGGAGACATTTTGAAGGCTACTGCAGTAGCCATGGATGCCCAGGGAAGCCTGGAAGCTGCTGTGAGAGGATATGGAATTGAAAAGCCATGCAGGAGAGGAAAGGGAAGAGCCTGGCTCTGGCCGGCCAGAGCAGAAGCAGCAGATGGTGGAATCAAGCTCCAGGTGTCTAGAGTTTGCCACACACCTAGTTTTGAGCCAGGGTAGCTATGAGCATGAATAGACTTCTAACCCAAATGTAGAAATCGAGAGAGGCAGATTTAAGGAGTTTGATTTGAATGGCAAGTGTTTTGACCAAGATACAAGAGCCAGGTTTGCAGTGGTGGTGGGATGAAGCCCTCAGAGTGGTGGGAAAATAACAAGGGGCAAATACAAAGGAGGGGTCAAGAGGTAGGAGAAGATGCGGGAGATAATTTATCTCTCAGGAATGTGGCAAAAACTGATTTCATAGTATCACTTCTCAAACTTTACTCCTTTTAGAATCATCTAGGAGATATAAACATTCCAATACCTGGACTGCACCCCATATTGATTCCATCAGAAGCTCTTGGGGCGGGACCAAGAATCAGTTGCTTTTAAAGTCCTCCAAGTGATGACAGTCTGCAGTCAGGGCAGAGCACTAATGTTTTAAAGTAGGAAGAATGGCTAACAGCTATCGAGAGATTAAGACTGATGAGAAGTAAAAAATATGCTCAAATGTGAGACTAGGAGACCGTTAGTGGCTTTCTGGAGTGATTTGCCAGTGCAGTACTGCCATTTCACAGGTGAAGACATTTAGGCCCAAATAGATGAATTTAGTACTTTCCCTAAGGTCACATAAACGGTGAACATTAGAGCTGAGATTTGGTCTTTCTGGTACCAGTGCCTAGATTCATTTCACTCCACCATGTTAGGGTAAAGATTGGGAAAATTGAGGAGTTTTCACTGGCTGATATATTTGTTTTTGGTTAACTTGATGTTGAAGTGATAGCCCATGACTTGGGCACAGGTAAAGTAAGATAGGATAAGAAGTAGGGTTTCCTTTTCTAGATTATAATCAAATCTTTGTCATAAGTGGGTGATTTACTATATTGGGCTTCTTTCCATTTCCTTATTTATAAAATAAAAGGATTTGGAGTTGTTGGTCTCAGGGTTCCCGGTATTTACAAGCTTCCGTGATTCAAAGATTCCATGTGGGGTGCAACAGAGCAGCAATGGGGAGCACCTGAGGATAGGGCTTGGTTAGTCCCCAGTTTTGCCACTTGCTTTTGTGACTCTAGTGAAAGAGCATGAATGGAGATGTCAGCTGGAGAAGGGTGCTTGTCAGAGAAATGTCACAAAGGACTTTGAGGACCTAAAGCTGGCCCGGAGCTAGGGCTCAGAATGGCAGACGAGGCAGGTCAGGAGGGTGAGATCTAGTTTGCGATTAGAGCAGAGCCCCCAGTACCTGCTTCACAGACCAGCTGTGGACGAAGGAACGGAAACAGGGAGGGATGATGGAGGGAGAAAAGAGAGAAGCATTGATGGGCCAGAGGTCGATGAGGTTAAACATAGAGACATAAAATGCAAGGAAACAGCGAATGCTGTCAAAAACCCACTTTGTGATTCTAAAGTAGGAATTTGGACCCAATAGCCTCTACAAACATTTGTAGCTCTGATAGCTTCACAATGCCACTGGATCTTTTGTGAATAAACGACTTCCTTGCCACCAAAAGAAGGTTTCATTAAGAGAATCTTAATTTTAGTTTGGAAATACCTCCTTTTGTCGGGTATTCTGAAAATGGCTCTAAAGCATACCACTTTTAGGGGAGATTTCTGTTATTTTATTTTTTGGTAAAGTGAGAGATGATAAAGGCTAAATGCCTGCAAATAAGCAGGTCACGTCTATATTTTAGGTCATGGAACTACAGTATTTGACCTTAAAATGTTATAACCTTTGCATATTTTCCCTGTATGTAAATAGCATGAAATCTCTTTCTCTCATCTTTGGCTGCCACAACGTAACTTTGTTTGTTCACACAACTTGATTAGGATGATGAGTATCATAACAGGTCTGTGGACATTCTTTTGCCATGACACTACAACAACAGTGGTGACAAAGAACAGGTTAAAGCAAATGGACCCCTCTTTCTTGGAATTACCCAAGACAGAGGAATGGAGTCACCAAGTACTGCACTCAGTTATTGTGAAACTTTGTTCACCATGATGATTCCTATAGTTTACTCGGGTCTTTTCAGTTCACAGAGGAAAGGGTATCACATGGGCCGTGCACACCTGAGGGCCTCCGTCAACACAGGCACAGTGGCGAGGAGCTAAGTGACAGCTGGGAAATTTGGCCCACGGAGTGGACAAATGGAAAACTGCTGTCCTTAAAATCCTTGTTTTTTAATATTAGGGTCTGTTGATTTGATTTGCTCTTTTTCTCCCTCTCCCTGACCCCCCAGCACTTCTGGTTAACTACCTTGTACTTTCATTAGTTTATAAAGCAACTCTGTGTTTCTTTCCTGCAGAGGCTGTGCAAGGCCCTGGACGGTTAGCAGATTTAGTAAGAGAGATGTTAAACCTTCACTTGGCTTTGAGTCTAACACAGAATACAGATATTAAACCAGTCATTTTAATGAAGTGATGAGAGCTACTTTAAAGCAAATACAGGGTCTTATGAGAATGTCAAGCAGGTAGGTATAAGACCAACTCCAAGTTTTGTTGGTGACCTGTCTGAGGAAGGAGCGTATAAGTTAGTTGTGAAGAATAAATAGATGTTAACAAGGAACGCTGGCTATTTAAAATTCAGGCCAAATATCTCAAGCACAGAAAAGAGTATTTGCAATGGTCCACATGTGAGAGAGAACATGACCTATCTCAAAGACCTCAAAAGAAGTTTAGTAATGCTGGAGCATAAAGTAAAAATTGGGGAATGCTGAGAAATGGTGCTGCAGAGATAGATAGGGAAGAAACTAGAGGCTGCAATTTGGGGTTTATTATTAGATTGTACTGAATCACTTTGGATTCTTAAGAGAACATTCTGGAACATGCATTGGCAGATGTCAGAAATAGAAATGGAGAAAAGAGACTTATGTTTCTGGTCATGAGCAATAAGTAGGATCAGGAATTATCATTTGACTGTAAACAATGAGAAAACTGTGCAAAGTATAGGAAACAGCTATTTTGAGATATTTATTTATAATAATTATTTTAATGTTCTTGTTTGCTAATTTCATTATCTTCCTTATTTCTGTTTCTGTTCCTATTTATTTTTTTCCTGGCTATGTATCACACTTTTCTGCTTCTTCGCAGGTCTTGTAATTGATTATTGACTGCTGTACATTTAAATTGTATGTTGTTTACTGGATTACCTGTAGCTTTTAGGAACATTGTACTTTTTATGGCAGGAAGTTATTTATTGATCTTTTGAGGATTAATTTTAAGTTATTTTAGGATAGGTATGAAGTAGAGTTTACTCTGAGCTAATTTAGGTCCTTTTCTAAGGCATCCTTCTGCAGAAGAGAGACAGAGGACTCCCTCTTCTTCCACCTGTTTATTCCATTCAAGCCCCCAGCCATTGGCTGGTGCCTGGCCACACTGAGGAAAGATCTTCCCCACTTTGTGCTAAGCCCCATGGCAGCCTGCTCTGGAAAGGCCCTCACAGACATACCCAGAAACGATGCTTCACCAGCTGTCTGGGTCTCAGTCCAGCCAAGCTGACACCTGAAACTATCGCAGGGCATAAGGGAGATTCTGGAAACGTTGCCCACTTCTGTGGTGGTGGTGCATAGACTGAGGTATAAATTTGTTAAAACTCATCAAAATGTAAAATTAGGCGCAATCCACTTCATATATAACCTATACCCTAGTAATTTTTTAATGGATGGAAAGAACCACTTAGTGGCCTTGAGGTTGGAGTTGACAGTGGCCTGGATCAGAAGGATAACAGTGGGACTGGGGAGATTTGGCAAGAAGTGGATGAATCTGCAAGAAGTTTGAAAGTGAAAGAATCTTGTACTCTGCTTCCATTTCATCCACATATACACATCTGATATTTTAGAAAGTAGAGAGAAATCAGGGTGGAATGAAGATTTCTGGAATATTTAATGAGGATGACAGACAATTTATTCAGAAATAAGGGGTTATCTTTATTGAAAATTACACTGTACTCTGAAGGGGCCAGTGATGAAGTTTCAGATGCCCATATTGCCATGAAATTGCTAAGTCAAGCAATACCAACTTATATGGAAAATGCATATGATCTATGTCTATACTAAACAATGGCATGTAGATATTTTTGTAATTTGAGTTACTTTTCTCCACATTCTGGGCCCAGGAATTAGTGATTACCTTGTCCCATCCAAAGATAGCACTTAGAATCTCTTTATGGACTTTTCAAATTGCATATATAAGAGAGAATGAAAACAACTATGTATGTTAGAAAATATAGATGGAAATATTTTATAATGAATATTGGGACTGGATGTGGTGGCACATGCCTGTAATCCCAGCACTCAGGAGGCTGAGGCAGAAGGATCACTGCAAGTTTGAGGCCAGCCTGGGCTACATAGTTCAAGACCAGCCTGAGCTACATAGTAAAACTCTGTCTCAAAAAAAAGAAAAAAGAAAAAATTTTAATTCAAAAGTAAATAAATATTGGGCCCAAAAATTCATTTTTATTTTGTAAAGAGGATATTTAAGAAATAATTATTGTTCTCAGAGTTTTTAAGTGTATAATTTTAAAATTATATTTATTAAAATTATATATTCACTAAAGAAAAAATTTAAAATACAGAAGAATAAAGAGAAAAAAATCAAATTATTCATAACCTCATAACCCAAACAATTTCTTTTAACATTTTATTTTGTTGCCTTCTTATATTTTCTTTAATGCCTAGTATTGCAAAATTATTATAGTGATAGTGGTGACACAACTTTATACCTGCCTTTTCCATCATCGTTTTTATCTAGCATATTGATTAATTTATTTGTTCATTCATATAATCATTCGTTCAACAAAGATTTATTAAAAGTTTGCTATGTATCCAGTATCAGATTAAAAAAAAAATAAAAGATACAATTTCTTGTCTCATGTAGCTTTCAGTCTAGTAGAAAGATATTAAACAATAAACAAAAATAATAAGCAATAAAATATATACTTATAAATTGTTTCCAGAAAGGAAACAAACAAGACAATGAGAGATTAACAGGGAAAAATACTTTAGATTGGGCTGTCTGGAAAGGCAGGTTGAAGGAAGGTAATGCAAATGAAAAGATTCGGGCTAATAGGTTCACAGGTTGATAGCAAGGAGAGTAAAGTCCCAGCAGAGGTCTGGTGTGAGGGAAGATGTGGGACAGAAAGAATACAGAGAGACTGGAGCATAGTGTAGGGCGGCCTGGGAGGAGACTGCAGTTGTGGGCTGGGCTCTGGTGATGCAGGGTTTTCACGGCCAGGCTAAGAGGTTGGTAAGGTCTTTTAAAAGCAATAGGAAGCCTACAACTGGAGGTTCCATTTGACCCAGCTATTCCCCTACTGGGGATCTTCCCAGAAGAATTAAAATCATCATACCACA
>PVJO010012793.1:6314-54426 GCA_004026905.1 Hystrix cristata | reverse complement strand
CCATACCCTAACCAGGCTCTCCATCCTCCAGGTGTCTCCCTGGGTTCTCCTGTCCAGAGGCTCTCTAAACCCTGTCAGTATTGGGTTTTATGAAACTTTCATTATGTAGGCATGATTGATTGAATCACTGACCATTCTTAATCAATTTAACCTTCTGAGGGTTGGAGAATGGAGCCGAAAGTTTCAGTTTTCTAATTATATGTGTGTTTTTTTTTTTCCTATGCCAGACTTCCATCCTGAAGTTACTCATTAACTTCAGCACACAAAATACCCTCACCACTTTGACAATTCCAAGGATTTTCAAGTAGTATTCCAGGAAAGAGGAATGAAGACCAAATATATATTTCACACTACCTCAGCCTCCTGTTATAATAGTAACAAAAAACAGAATAACTAGGACTTAGTTCAATCAGAAATGTATAAGAACAATAACAACAAATTTCAGACTTCTACCACTGACAGAAGAATGATGAATTATATGGAATCACATGTCTTGTTTTTTTCATAGGAAAATTTGATATGAAAATATCAATTCTTTATATTTTTATATATAAATAAATTACATTTTCAGTCACAATGCAAAAAGAATATTTTAGGAGTTCTTGTAAGGGTACTAGAAAAGCGAACCTAAGATGATATCAAATTTGTCAAGCATACTAAATTTATAAATCTTAATTAATAAAGGAAAAATTTGATTGCTTTTCACAAAAAGCTGTGCTACTAAAAGTACAGAGTCAAATGACAAAAATATGCATATATAATATTTGCAAAAAAAGACAGAAAAAGAGAAATATCTTTAAAATAGAAAGAGATAAATGGAAACCACTCAATATAAA
This sequence comes from Hystrix cristata, assembly GCA_004026905.1. Lineage (NCBI taxonomy): Eukaryota > Metazoa > Chordata > Mammalia > Rodentia > Hystricidae > Hystrix > Hystrix cristata. The sequence continues at coordinate 53,590 of PVJO010012793.1, read as the reverse complement.
ATTAAAGAGCAGTTCATAGTTAAAGAAATAGACAGTAACCATACAAAAGAAAAAAGCTCAACCTCATTATTCATTAAAGAAATGAATTTTAAAATAAGGTACTCTGATTAACAAAGTTGAAAATGTTTGTTAGTCCCCAGTGTGGTAACAGTATTGCTAAGCAGACTCTCTCACAGTCTCTTGGTGAGAGAATATTTTGGTGCAAACCTGTAGGCAGGCATTTTGATGAACTGCTTACCAAAATACAACATATATATTGTAACATAAATAACCTGCCACCAAACACGCTAACACACGCACATGAGGATACCCTTTGACCCCCACCTCAGAGTCAAATTCCCTGTCTAGGACAATCCCTACTTATCATTAACAAAAGTACAAAAGGTATGAATACAATTTAAATGTTCATTAATGTATTAGTTACTTTTCTAGAGTCAGTGGTTTTGCAAGAGAGCAGATTTAATACAGGACATTTACAGATTACAGCATTTGCACACACAAGCCAAATGCAGGAAGAGTTCAGAACATCTGTCTATGTACTGGAGAACTGAAGGATCCAATGAAAGGGTGGGAGCCTACAGCAATTTCTCATGTACATCTATGTCTGTACTAAAAGGCTGAAGAAATCTATACTGGAACCAGGATATGATGCTCACAGCAGAGATGGAGACCAGAACTCCCCCGAAGCGAACAGCATCCATCCCTGAGGACAGAAAGGTCCTGTGCTCCTTCTGCAGTGAGAACAGCCGAGTTCCTTTCAGGAGAACCAGCTGCAGCAGAGCTTCTCCTGGAAAACAGCTGGCCACTATCTTCTGCTCCCGTTTTCCTTTACGTTGTGTTGGCAACAATCTTCAGATGGATCCTCTGCGCCCAGAGCCACACCAACTCAGTCCAGCTGGGAGTTCCTGCTCAAGTTGACCACAATAATAAATCCACCACAATTAATAAAGGACCAATGAAATTATGGTAAACCTCTAAGCAGCTTAAAAAGAATTAGTTTTTTAGATATTGGTATAGGACAATCATCAAAACAAAGGGAAGAAGGTAGGATGTAGACTATTGTAAGTTATAATTTCCCCTGTATAAGTTTTATTACACTCATGTACATAAACATTTCAGAAGAACTGGTGAGAAGCTGTGCTGGACTTATTATTGCGGTCAGCTGGAGCAGAAACACTCAGTTGGAATAAGTTGGTGTGGTCTGGCCGTAGAGGACTCATCTGAAGATTGCTGATGACACAATGTAAAGAAGAGTGGGAGCAGAAGATGGGGGCCGGCTGTTTCCCAGGAGAAGCTCTGTGGCAGCTGGTTCTCCTGAGGGGAACTTGGCTATTCTCATCACAGAAGTAGCTCGGGGTCTTGCTGTCATCGAGGATGGCTGCTGTTGCTTCAGGGGAGCTCTGGTCTTCATGGCTGCTGCAAGCATTGTATCCTGGCTCCAGTATAGATTTCTTCAGTCATTTAGTGCAGATACGGACATACATGAGACAGTGCTGTAGGCTCCCAGCCCTTGACTGGATCTTTCAGATCTCCAGTGCATAGATACACGTTCTGCACTCTTCCTTCATTTGGCTTGTGGGTGAATGTTGCAACTTGTCAATATCCTGTATTAAATCTGCTCTCTTGCAAACCATTGACTCTAAAAAGGTAACAAGTACAGAAGCTAATGTTAATATTACTTGTAGGTAATAGGTTAGGAAAACATTTGGAATTTTTATATCTAAATTTAGGGGTTGCAGATTTAGCTCAACTGATAGACCACTTGCCTGGCAAGCACAAGGCCCTGAGTTCAATCTCCTAAATAAATAAATAGATAAATTTATACCTATCTGTATGTTTTCAGTTATATTCATATGCTATTTTTGTATTAAAAAATCTTGTTGCGGGTAAAGATCTTCAAGCTTCTCCCAGATGTTTTGTAGCTAAAGAAGGAATGGCAGTATACACCTTTTGAATCTTTCTTTTTGAGTAAGAAAAAATTGTGATAGGTTAGTAACAACCTGGCTTCCTATTCTGGAAATCACTCATGTGCCTGTAATGAATATAATCTAAGCAAGATACTTTTAGAAAGATTTGAATACCTATCATGTGGTACACATGAGTTAAGTAGAAGAATAAGACTTTGCCTACAACTTCTGAAAACTGACCATTTTCTGATAATCAGTCACAGTCACAGCCTTAGTGATGCTTTATGTTCTTGCTATCTCTGTGCTTAGAGAGAATAGTTTAGGAATTCATGTGGCCATCATTGCTAACAACAGCATGCAATTAGGCCATTTCCTTCATTATTTCACTTTCTTAAATTAGAGGAATCATTGTATCATATTTCCATGTTTTGATGCATGTTTTCACAATTTACTTGAAAAGTTTTGCTAAGAAGAGGTGGTAGATAGTTCTTGCTTTGTTTCTGGAAAAAGTATATGGATCCTCTTCACAGGAGGGTAGGGAAGAAAAGAATCTCTTTTCTTCCTGTGCAGTGGAGAGTAGTGATGAAGAGAACAGATGTTGAAGACAGACAGTCTGGATAGTCTCTGTGGCAGCTCCAGCAAGTTACCCAGCCTTTCTGTGTAAAATACGAAATGATTATGTGTGTCTCAAAGGGAGTTGTGAGGGTTGAATGCAAAAACACACATTAAGTACTTAGTAGTAGTACCTAGAAAATGCTCAGTAAGTGTTAACTGAAACTAATATCTTTTTTACTGTTTCATCAATTCCTATTGATTTTGGTTTCAAAAGTTGTAGTTTGGCTTGTTACCTGAGAGCTTTCTGGGGTGAATGAAAGTCTAGTGTGTGCATAATTGTTTTTATGTTAAATGCTGCTGAAAAGTACTTCATTCCAGTGTTTCTAAATGTATTTATGAAGTCAAAAGAGCAAACAGCAGTAAAGCCTCAGTGGAAGAGACCTTGGGACCTGTTTCTAGGACCTAGGTAGATTGCTTTTCATTACCGTGAAATCAGAAGGTAACTGTGACCCTAGGGAGCTCTGACATTCCTCACTGACATCTTGATCTTCACTTTGAAGATGTTTCTCAATCCTTCTCTTGCGATCCCTTTTTCCTCCACGAAAAGTGGATTTTGTCAGATACTAAACTCAATTTCTGGTACCTTTACAGCATCTTTATGATACCTGATCTTCATGTGTTGCGACAGCCATCCTGGGATGGGAACTTTGTATCTCTGGTGCCAAAGTCTTCCTTATATAAGTAGTACTTACCTGCTGATACATCCTAAACACTAGGCTTCTTTCATCATGACTGGATGTGATAGGAATCAGGCCTTAATTTGTCAAAGAAAAAATGTTTTTTATTTGTTATTTTTTGAGAGAGATTTTCTCAAGCGTTTCTGGCGTCATTGTACCACCTCACTCTTTCTTACCCCGGGGTAGTGTAATTCAGTGATAAGACATGGACAGAATAACCTGATGTACTCTGTTTAGTGATACTCTCTTTGTCTGCAGAGAGCAGGGTCTTCACTGCCCTCAGCAATGCCCTCAACTTGGGCACTAACCATTTCATTCAGTCTGCGCGTTCTCCAAGCCACCTTTTCTCCATACTGAGAATGATAAAGACCTCCATGTGCTGATGCTTTTTGTCTCATTCTCATTGGTACAAAATTCTTCTGAAAAGACCAATTGTATTGAGTCTAGTGTACTATTTAAGAAATGTAGTATGAGGTGTGACTGAAATATACAGTGAATGTTTAAATTTTTAAAAAATGATTACAGTAAAAGACACATTGTATTTTTACACCTTCATAATATTTCCCCTCCCTCTTTAGAGAGTGTCTTTACAAGGTGTGCTCAAAATACACTGAACGACGATGCCAAGACAGGTTTGCATAAACATTACAGTGTGTCTTCATTCACTTTATTTACTGGATCTGGCATTATGCAACTTCTGACTCTTTCCCAAAGTCAAAATGACCGTGAATAGAAAACAGTTGTTTTTGAGTCAGGACATGGAGGCAACCATGACTGCACAACTGAAAACAGTCATGACAGAGGGCTTCCAGAACTGCCCAATGATGGGACGAGTGTATTCCAAATGAGAGAGAGCATTTCGACTGGCAACTATTGAGGAATGATTATCTTGTATGCAGAAAATTTTTTAATTTAAATATTTACCGTATTTGTCCATCACATCTCATAATTCTGCTAACGCAGCATGACAAGTCTCTCCAGCTAAAGCTGAAGAAACTGAGGTTCAGAATACCAAGAATTGAAACTAGAACATGACAATATGTTTCCAGTAAAAGGATCTGAAAGGAAAAATTAATATTAAAAGCAAAAGACACTAAGCAATTGTGTCCGTTAATGTAATTAAATATTAAAACTATAAAATTGGTCAATATGCATTGTCGATCTCTGAGTATCTTTCACACAGATTCACACAAGTTGACAGAACACCTATTCTCAGTCAGGCCTATAGGTTCCATCTGTAAGATCAAAGTTTTCCATCTGGACAACTAATGTTTTGTTGCTAAATGAAACACAAAGGCCAGACTTTACGTGGCAAGTTGCCATCTTTTATCACAACCCTATCAGACAAGTTTATAAAAAACTATCCATCCTGTACTGAAAATATCTCAGCTAAATTAATTCTGTGGGAAGTTACTCTTACCACATATTTATAAGATATTTATTTATAGTTAAAGTTTCTTGAAAAAATTTTTTTTGAAAAATAGCTTTGAAACATTACTGGATCGATTGCAAGTACACAGTAGGGATTTCAAAAACAGTAAGTCTGATAAAAGTAGGTTTTCAATTTAGTTAACAGACTCCTACAGAGCAGAAAATTAAAAATTCCATCCTTGCTATGTGGTTTGATTCTGTACCTATATAAAAGGAGAAAAAGAAATTTAAATCCTAGTCACTGTTTATGCTCAATTGAAGTCAGCTAGTCCAGGTACTGCCTTTTAATAAACTTCAATAAAATCCTTAAGTACAAACTGTATACTTCAATAGGCAGTCAACTTGGTTAATCATCTTTGTATTGATGCATTCTTTGACATTTTTCATTGCTTTTTCTTCCGTATCTGTCTGCTCTGAAAGTTACTTCCTAATATCACAGGATTTATTCTGATGGAAAACAATGTACTGGCTCCATCAAGTACTCTGTTGCTTCACATAAGAGTATTAATTTTCACATGGGTTCTGATAACCCGGAGAGGAGGGCCATACCAGAGGTTTTAGAATTGAACTTACGGAAATTGGTGTAGACATTTGACTGATGCACACATTCAAGCATCATCTGTTAGGGAGAAAACCAACACCATAAGAGCAGACTGGCACTAGGACTTCTAGCCCTGTCTCCTTTCACCTCCTTTCAACCTACCACCCTGCCCACTATTTCTCAGATGTCTCCTTTGTGAACCACTCTTTAAATCCATCCCTAAAAAGCTTGTGTTCGCAGATGGACTGTTCTGGACTACAGGGGCATTCACACTCTCTGTCACAGCGGGATGGGATGGATGCTGCCTAAGCAGCAGGCAGTTCTGCCTTGAGGGCCCACCCCCAGCCCCTTGCCAACAGTGCTAAGTTCCTCTGTGGCTGTGAGACCTCCATCAGTGATTTAATCACTGGGCTTCAGGATTCTCATGGATAAAATGCAGATGAGAGGAACCATTGCTATGCTGAAGAATAAATGAGCAACTCACTGAAAGTTTTTCAGCACATAGCAAGCACTCACTAGATATTAACTATTATTATTATTAGTGTTATTGTTCATCTCTACACACCCCACCTTGGATTTCTCTTTTCCTGACCACAAGCAAGCATGCTCTTGAGTTAATTTCTTATCCATCTCTCCCTATTTTTGGCAGCCTACAAAGTAACTATATTTATAAGGGCAAAGGAATAGAAAGCCAATGTATTCTCATTGGGAGACCAGAGGGACCAGGGATTCTGAAGCAATTTGACTAAAGAACAAGTCTGTGCTGTGTTGGAAGCTAGGGTCATCCCTCTTCTTTCACCATGTTCTAGCAATTCTTCTACCATTGCTTATTTGCTGGTATCTCTATTTCTCTTTTTTTTTAAGTATATAGATGTAAAATTCATCAAAGGAACAAACCAAATGCAAATGGCGTAAAGGTGTCATCTGGGGATAGGCTGGCAGGAACTGGCTACAGGACAGATGTTATTACCTCCATTTTACATGTAAGAATTCTGGGGCTTTGGAAAGGCTAAACCAATTGACTGTGTTAAAATTCTACCTCTGCACTGGATAGTTTTATGAGTTTAACTCTGTAAGTTCCAGTTTCCTCATTTGTTAAGTTTATATAATACCTACCTTGCAGATTATTTCAGAGTTTGAAGAAAGTTATATATCAATATAGTAAGTATCTATATTATATATTTGTATATATTTAAAATAGACCTACAACAATAATGCTTTTCTTGTTTATTTCTGGACTATACCAAGAATTAATCTTAATCAGTTCCTTGTACTGATACTTAGAATTAGCCAGCATGGTTGACATGTCTTAAATATAGCTTTACCTAGGCTTCATGTATATACCATAATTACACAGTCTGGGGGTTTGAAAACATTTTTTTAAACTTCAGTATTTAGAGCCCTGTCCTGATGAATCACTAATGTTCTCTGCTGGAGGAACTGCTACTAAATCCACTCTCCCTGCCTCTCCAATGCCTTTGAAAATTCCATTTTCCCAACCAGTCCTCTTCTGTCTGTGTGCATACACAGACACCAAATTAGACTTAGGCTTTTAGCGAGGAGTATTTCGGATTGGTGTGCATGCTAAAATAACTAGGCAGATACCATCCCACTGAAGTCCCCAAACAGGGCGTTGAAAAGAATGATATTTTAGAAGAGTAAATTTAGAGAGAAACATTTTTGGAAGATTGTTTGTGATGATGAGGATTGGCATCGCACTTCTTTTTACCTTTTGGGATAGCCACCTGCCCGTGCCCTGACTTTGCAGTTAGTCTTCATTTTATTCAGTGTTCTCCAGAGATTGTAAAAAGGTTGATTAATATACATTAAATTTTAACCAATTTTGAAAAATCAATAAATATATCAATATATTAAATGTCAGCCTGCAACTGGGCAGCTCGACACCATGAGCTTTCCATTTTCCCAGCACTTCACTTAGAAGAGGTAAAAGAAGATCACAGAGTCTATTCTGAGGTCTTCTTTTCCTTATTTAAAAGTTACTGTCTTGAAAGAATAATGAAAGGTTGAGGAATTTATAGGTACTCACTTTTCGTGCTTCCTTTTCTTTCCTGCCTCCTCTGTGTTTCATACAGGTGACAGGAGAGAGGTAAATGGAAGCCTAAAGCCAGGATAGAGTAGATGTGATGAGACCGGGGAGAGAATGAAGGCCATTGTCAACACATTGCAATCAGGAAAGAAATTCAGTTTGGGTGATACAAATATAGTTGAAAACAACTGGAATAGTATAGGGAGTAGCTAATTAGGCAGATGTGGCCATGCAGCTAGAACAAGGATCTTTCCCCATCCCTCAGTCATCTTCAGGGGAAATTGCTACTGTGTCCAGAGCATGAGCCGGGGCCATCTAGGTAGGCTGTGTAAGAAGGATCTCGACGCTTGAGTTGGGCAGCAGCTATTTACTAACCACTATAAATCCTTGATAATTGTTTTTACAGTCATAGGACTGCTATAGCTAGACTCATGTATACTGACTCATTATTGACTTTAAAGCTTATAAATTTGCTTTATTCACATTTTATTAATTATATGCAAGTTCACATCAACATATTTGCCTGGGAGAACTAAAAAAATCTTGCAAGTACCAAGTTTTTTACTGTGAACAATAAGAATTCAATTTGTAAAGATGCTAGTGATTTAAAGATATGAAAATACTTACTATATTAAATATGATTATTAATCACATGCATTCTTGGCATTTGTAGTCATCATAGCATTTAAGATCAACTAAACTGCAGAAAATAGTTTATTCCATAAAAATTTGATTTAAATAAAGTTAAGTTTATACCTAATGAATCCTGCATCTTTTTATTGTGTAATCTAGGTTTTCTAAAGGACATTTGGACCCAGAAAACCACAACTTTGATTTATTAATAATAAGGAAACATAAACCATAAGTAAAAATTTTCTGAAAGCCTATGAAAAAAATGGTCTCTCTGATTGATTAATAATGGACTTTACCTTAATACTATATGAACTAGAATATAGGTATCCAGCAAAACCTGATGTAATTTTGCATGTGATTTCTAAGAGTTTCTTGTGAAACTTATCTTTTCTGTTGTCTTTGCAGAGAGCAGATAAGTGGTAAAACTTTAATAGATTAATTCCAGGTTGTATATGTTTACAAGCTACTCTACAATTACAACTTTGATACAACTTGTTTAATCTCTGCCCTGTATGCCTATATGGTACCCTATATCTATTTTTTATGCCGTCTTACATGTAGATCCTCCTTCCCTAGTAAACATAAAGATACTTGCTGTTAAGAACTTTCATTTTTATAACTTCTTCAGTGCCAAGCAACTTGGAAGACTCATTGTTTGAACAAAGTGTCCTTCATGGCTGGGATCTTTTGGCCTACTAAGGAGGAAGGCCACCTTGGGAAAGGAAGAAACAAACAATGAGGCTTTACTACACCCTGGGTATTTCTGATGATCCCACAATTTAGAAAGGATTTGGCTTCTGGGTTTAGGAATTCAGTTAATGATATCCTATACCTTTAAGCAGTTATAGATAAAAGACTTTTGTCTTCCAGACTGAAAAATTATCTCCAGCAGGAGGATCTAGATTGGCTTTTTACAAGAGATAGCATTTCAAAATTGGGTTTTAAAAAATAGATATTTAAGGCACAGAGCAGAGTTATGAACTGAATCACTCAGTAAACATGCATTGAGTACTTTTGTTAGGCAAAGAACACATTATTGAGATATGCAAGCATATAAGCAGTTTTGAATGGCTGGGAGTGCTGAGTAGGTTGTGTTGAGTGCTGAAAGGTAAGTTGTAAAAGATGGTATTTTAAAAAGAGAGTTACAACAATATCCTTCATCCTGTGTGCTCTTCAAGTCAGCCACTTGTCACTACCATCAGGAGGTAGAGTCTGCTTCAGTCCATGAATCTGGGAGAACTTTTGATTGCTTTGACTAGTGGATAAAGTGCAAGTAACTCCTAAAGCCACATCATACAAATGGCACCTGATTATGTTGAAATACTCACTGTAGGAACCCATTTACCATGCTATTACGAAGCCCAAAAGTAGCCTAAGCAGAAGTGCATGTGGATAGGAACCAAGATCTCCACCTCTCAGCCCCTGCTGAGCTCCCAGCTGGCAGCTGGCAATCATGTGAGTGAGCCCTCATGGAAGTGGCTCCTCCTGTCTCCAACAGAGGTGCCCTAACCCACCCCACAGAACACAGAAGAGCTGTTCCCTGGAGCCTTGCCCAAACCACAGACCTGTGAACATAATGAAAGATTCTACTCTTTAATAACTCCATGTTATAGTGAAGCTTAACAAAAACTAAATCATTTTGATTTTTTACTACTATCAGTATATAATCTTTCATAGTTTATATTCTGTACTTTATAATTTCTAAACCATTATATAATCATTTCCTTTTTATTATGTCACACTAATGATTACTACTGTAATCGATAATAGTATTTTAATAAGGACTAAAAACTCTTCATCTACACTGTATTTTGAGAAAATACTTGAGTTTTCTTGGCCTTGGGTTCTTCACGTTTAAAATCAGGATCAACTGGACATGGCAGTACACCCCTGTAATCCAAGCACTCGTGGAGGTTGAGGTAGGAGGATTGACAGTTTGAGCCTAACCTGGGTACCTTAGCAGTTTAATGAGACCCTGTCTAAAACAAAGGTTTAAAGGTCCAGGGATATAGCTCAGTGGGTTTAACCCACAATAACCACAAAACAAAAGCAAACAAAAAATTAAAATCATACTAGTACTTGTCTCTTAGTATTACAAGAAATGGGTGAAATTAACATGTAGAAGAATACCTGGACCATAGTGAGTGCTCTGTATCTGTAGTGATGATGGTGTTTTTCTCGATGATGGCAGTGAGAGTGATGAAAACCAAGAGGTCACCTTTATGTGGGCTGTATGCTGACTGTATTCTGTTTTCAATACGTTTATGGCCCTGTTTATGTGACTAGATGAAAACTCGGGGATTTCAGGGAATTGGTCTCATTTATTTTTGTATGTCAAGCACAGCTGTGCTTCTTGGACTGTTGAAGAAAAGGCATTACAGTGAAAAAGACAAATTCTATTTTGGACTTGTGGGACTTGGAATATAAGAGGGCTATCCCTATAATTTATAAAGAAGTCTCTGAAAATGTGAGCTCAGTGCTTATGAGAAAAAGCAGTGATTCAAATTGTAACTGAAAACACAATTGGAGAAAATCTCCACTGTATACAACTTTTAAGAATACAAGGCAGAATGTGGTAATTATTTCAAGCACAATACTGTGGAGCCTGAGGTAGAAAATATTAATCTGCCTAAGAAGACAGAGGAAGAGTTCACAAAGAAGGTGAAAGCAGGTCAGTTTCTCTTTCTCTTTTAAATTCTGGAGTCTTTGGAAATGACTCCGAATTGTATTCACATTTTCCAAAGAAAAGAATTAGCTCTCCAAAGTTAGAATTTAGAAAAAAGAAGAAGAAGAAAGGCAAAGATACACTTTTAAAGGAGTAATGAATAGCTGAACATGGGAGAGCAATTATGCAGGTGGGCAATTCTGTACAATGAAATGGGACCTAAAATATATACCTCAATATTTTCTGTAGTTTGGGTCAATAATCATGAATGTCAGAATTTCTCTTTTAAAAAGTAATATGTTTATGCACCAAATTTCACCATAAAGGAATTCCTTGTATTTTTCTTTGAACTACATCACTAGCTCTAGTTTTTTCATGCTTTGATGATTTTTGTTTTCATTGTTTACAATGTAATATTTATAATATTGTTCTCTTTCTCAACTCACGAAACTCTGTATTTATTATTTTACTCTTACCATAATCACCCATAGCCTACTACTTATAAGTTCAGCATACACATTTTTATGAAACCAACCCTCAAATCTCTTAGGAAAGTGTCTTTTATATGTCAGGTGTTCAACATATAATTATTGATTAATCAAGCCATGACTTAAATATTGAATGAGCTCAGTTCTAATCTCACCTTTACCTCTGACTTGTTGTATTGTGAGATGGGATAATTTACTCAATCTTATTCAGTCTTAGTTCCCCCCCCCAACAGAGGTATATGTTTCTTAAGTATATAGTTTAGTTATGTATTGTAAAATAGATGACAGCTTGCAGAATGTAAAATAAAAATCAACTTCGTGTGACTTGTAAGTAGAAGAGAAACAAGAAGAAGCAGAACATTATTTTAAAAGAAACTGTTCTAAATAAATACACTGAACACACAGTGAAAAAAACTATGTCCCAACTCAACTGTGTAAAATGTTTCCAGGGCAACAAACACTAATTGACCATTGAACCAGGTGTTACAGTGATAAGGAATTTGTCACTTTGACTCCAACCACAATATCTTGAAATTCAACTAGCATTTTACTTTCTTAATTTAACTAAGCTGTCTAGTGAAAATGTGAAAGAGAAGAGGGAATACGTTTGCTTAATATCCACTGAGAAGTATTTTTTTTTTGTTATATTGTCTTCTGGGATACCTTATAACAAGCTCTTTCTTTTCTTGATTAACCTCAGATCTTAGTATAGTCTTGAAAATATTTTAATAAAGTCCATCAATGACAGTATCCAAGAAAATTCTGTTTTCATTTGTATGAAAGAGGAAATTAACCTAGAATTTACATCCAACAGCATCCATGTCTGTGACTCTGGGACAATCTGTGTATAAAATACTTTCAAATGTTTCCCTAAAGGTGCAGCTAGAGTCGATTTCCATATGATCACTCGAGCCAAGAAGCTCACAAGCTTCTGGGATCAAGAGAAACCATTTCTGTTAATACAGAAATGTTGATCCTATAGGTGACAGAAACAGGTTTTAAGAACAAGGTGGTGTTCTGAGTTTTATTTGTTTGTACTACGATAATGTCTATAAAAATAACATGAAGGGTTTTTCATATGTTTTGGATCAAATTTAGTACATAAAAATATTTATATGTGCCTTTCTGATATTTATTTTGCCTAGGAATTGGGTGTGTTGGGTTTTATTTGCTTAGTCAACAATTAAAAAGTTTTAGGAAGTGAAAGCTGTTTAGCCTTGCATAACCATTCTGAGATTCCATAGAAAACGATATAGCTACCTATTACTGATGTTGACTCTTGAAAGTCTTTCTTACTTCCAGATTACTAGTTTAAGTTCACCCAACTGAGATAACTCTATTTTTCCTACCAAATATTGATTGAGAAAAGAACATGTGCAGGATTCCAGGAGGAATCCTGTGCAGACAGGAGCAGAATCAGCCCAGGGCTTCTGCTAGGTTTTCTTGTTCATTAGAAAAAGAAAGAGGATGACCTTATTTCCCTTTGTCCTTTGGATCTTAAGGACTTGAAAGTACTGCAGCCATCTGTCAGCATCCCAGAGAAACTAATATCATAACTAAAAGATAGGGATAACCTGGCTTTTGGGGAATGGTTGATCAGAACGTGCTGAGGCCCAAACTCACCATTTGTATGGCCTGTAACATGAAATAATACATTTCTAGTGCAGTCTGTTTATTTTTTACCTGTAGTTGAAAACCTCCACATAGGTACAGAGTAGATAAAACCAGGGATGTAACAGAACAGTCCAAAGGACGGAAAGATTAAAGTAACAAAGATAAAAATAGAATAAACTGAAAATTCTTCACTGGAGAAAGATACTAATCAAATTAATTGTGTGTTGTTTTCTTCTAACAACTATGAAGACCAGCTGGAACCATGGACATACCTTCCAACAGTACCAGTAGTATCTTTCAAAATTAACTACATACAGACTTGAATAAATCATGTATAGTGTGTGGTTATGGGCTACTGTTTACAGTCTTCTTGTAGTTATATTTAAAATCAAGGCATTAGGAAACTCAGTTATAATTTGCTGTTGTAATTTTATTATTTTGTAACTGAAATGTTCATTTTCCTCTTGTGAGATTAAGTGTTTTAAAACGTAGAAAAATGATAGTGTCAAGTCTGATTTCTATGGTGATTTTTCTCCTTAAAAATAAATTTTCAGAAAGATTAGATATGTCTTTTCCATTTTTGTCATTACTTCGTGAAATGATTTCGACTATGGAGTATTTAAAAAATAAATCAAGCTCAATTAGTTTGAGAGTATGACCAAATTGCATTAGGAGAAAAGTCTGGAGATTTTTTTTTTTTGCTTGGCACATAACAAATTTAATCTTTATTTTGATTAAGTTTAATTCCATGAAGTGCAGACTGATACTTACTTTCAAATTCACTTCTTGATCAAAGTGAAAAATAATATTTCATGGGAAATTAAGAGGACTTTTCCTCTTAATGAGGAAAAGTCAAATGATAAAATCCTCAAATGATAAAATCCTGACCATTGCCAAATGAATAGATCCAGAAGTAAAATAAGCTTTTTGTAGAGCAATTGAAATTATATTGAATGAGTATTTTGAAATTTATTGCAAGCACGTGTTGCATTCATTTATTTAAAGAAAGGAACACTGCAGGAGTATTAATTGATTAGGATGAGTACATGGATTGGAGGGACAAGACTGAAAGAGGAGTTCTTCGTATTCTAAACCAGGATTTAGATTAAGTAAGGCACTGGCAACTGGATGGAGAGAACCAACCTGCGGGACATGAAGAATTGACGGGGTGAGGGTATGGCGAAAGGAAGAGTTAAAAGAAATTCAGGAGAAGACAAAGGGTCACCTAAAAGGAGTATGGTTTGGTGGAAACCACAGTTCACTCCTAGACAGCAGTAGTTTTGTAGAAAAACTGAGTAGCCGAGTTCAGGTTTCTTGTTGCATGTAGAACCCAGAGCTCGCAGTAAAAAGCATATTCAGAGAGAGAGAGAGACGGGAAACATCTGAGCTCTGTGGTAGCTCAACAAACTTACCCTAAATGAATACCTAATGTATTTAGAAGCTCTCCTGGGAAATGGGCCACAGTGAAGGCTTGGGAAGCAGCAAAGGCCTGGGCTTCAGGGCTCTTGCTCTGAACTCTCTTACCAGTCTTCTGGGCTGACTCCACCACTGCTTGCCAAGAACTTCAGGGTGTTACTTTTTGGATCACTCAGTCTGGTTATTATCTTTGGAAGTTTATAGTTAGTTTCCTTCTCCCTCCTTTTCCCCTCCCACCCCTACCCCTCTACTCCCTCCCCTTTTGCTTGTGGACTTTCTTTTCCCAGTGCCCTATTTACTTGAAGGTGTGGCACTCTAAAATACTTAGCTTTATACGGAGGGACTTCAGTTCCAAATTCATAGTTTGTGTAGATCTAAGTCTTAGCACCTTTCTACAGAAAACCATTAGAATCCCAACTTTTGGATAAACTGAGAGGAAGGTGTCCGAAAATAAGCATGGATTTTAAGGCTGCTTAAGGACCCAGGTCTGAGCTTCACCTTCACTCCTGGGTCTGATGATTTGCCGCCCTTTGTTCTGGGTAAGCCATGCATGCATTTAGGAGATACATATTCTTATGCCTCAGCCCCCTCTCCCCAGCATTGAAAGTTCTTATGTAATAGAAGAAATTTCACGTTTTGGTTCATATTTCTGGCAGGAAGGATTTTACATTTGGGGTCATATTTTTGACAACAGAATACCAGATTTTAAAAATTAGCCCAATATCAATTTATTTTCCAATAATGTATTTTCAGCTACTTTTACAGATATTGTAAAACTGTACTACAGATAGCAGTAAGGTACGCTATTAAATTTTTTCCATCTTAACCTGGTACATTTTTTCTTAATTAGACTATCTTAAATCTGTGTAAACTGTTTTTCAAAGTAACTCCAAATATTTATTCATTAATGCCATCATTTTTTCTATTTTCTATACATTCTAACAATTAATATATAAATCTTTGAAGTATAAATACATATACAAATTCTAAATTTTCAACAAATTATCTTCAAAATCATTCTCCTGTTAAGATAGTAATTAATAAATCCAGTCAATCTGTCATTTAACACGTACTAATAGCTATAGACAGACATTGTTTGAGTCACTCAGTTGCGAACAAACTTCCTGACACCAGAGCTCTGATATTCCTTCAGAGCAACCACATTATTTTCTTTGTCCAAATAGTTTGTTTTGTGAATGAAAATAATGATATTCTTAGAAATTGTGCTTTAAAGTACAGCTTGCTTGAGAGGTAACTTTTTTTACAAGTTAGACTTTACTTTGAAAACAGTTTTAGGTTCACAGGAAAAATGAGTGGCAAGTACAGAGTTCCCATATGGCATCTGCCCCCACACACCCACAGCCTCACCCACCATCAACACCCTGCAACACAGCACTACATTTGTTATAATTGAGGAATCTACATTAACATACCATTGCTACTCAGAATCCATAGTTTAGATTGGGTTCACTCTTGGTGTACATTCTATGTATTTTGACAAATTATATAATGGTATGTGTCTGCCATTAAAGTATCATATGTTGCAGTTGCAGTATGCTAAAAATCATCTGAACTCTTCCTAATTATTCTTCTGTTCCTCTGCTTTAACCTGGGCAACCACTTGTGTTTTTCCTGTCTCTGATTTTGCCTGTTCCAGAATGTTATATAGCTGGAATCATATAATATGTAGCCTTTTCCAATTGGTTACCTTCACTTAGTAATGTGCTTTCAAATTTCCTCCATACTTCTCCATGGCCTCAATAACTCCATGGACTTGATAGATTCCATTGTCTAGAAGGTGGTACATTTTGTCCATTTACCTACTGGAGAATATTTCATTGCTTTCAAGTTTTGGCAGATAGGAATAAAACTGCTCTAAACATCTGTGTGTTGGTTTCATGTGGACATAAGTTTTTAACTGATTTGGGTAAATGCCAGGAAGCACGATTGCTAGATCATATGGTTAGACTATGTTTAGTTTTGTAAGAAGATGGTAAACCGTCCTGCAAAGTGGCTCTCCAGTTCGCATTTCCGTGAGCAATTCTAGGTTGTCCCAGGTCCTCGCTAGCATTTGGTGGTGTTAGTGTTTAGGATGTGTACTATTCTAGCAGGCGTGTCTTATGTTTAATTTTCAGTTTCTTAATAACATAGGATTTTGAGTATCTTTTCATATGTTTACTTTCCAACTATGTATCTTTGGTTAGTCTGGTCATATGTTTGGCCGTGTTTCAGCTGGATTATTTTATTTTTTATTGTTGAGTTTTAAGAGTTCTTTGTATCTTTTGGAGTCTAGTCCTGTATCAGATATGTGTTCTGCGAATATTTTCTCTTGGTCTGTGAATTGTTTTCTCATTTTCTTGAGAATGTCTTTCACAGAGCAGAAATCTTTATTTATAACAAAGTATAATTTGCCAATTATTTCTCTCATGGATTATGCCTTTGATATAATACCTAAATATGAGCTGCCTTATGCAGTCAGCTTTTCTCCTACATCTCCCAGGAGTTATATTGTTTTGCATTTTATACTATTTTGTGTCATGCATTGAGTTAATTTATGTAAAGGTTCCAAGATTTGTGTCTAGATTCTTTCGTTTTGTTTTATGGATGTGGCTATAACTTCTTGAAAAAAATTTTTGCTCCATTTTATTGCCGTTTTTACTTTATTGAAGACCTGCTGACTCTATCTGTGTCATTTTCTAAGATCTTTGTCCTTGTCTTTTGATCTGCTTGTCTATTGTTTGAAAAATACCACATTGTCTTAATTACTGTAGCTTTATAGTAAATTTTGAACTTGAGTAGCATCAGTCCTCCAGCTAAGTTCTTCACTATTGAGTTAGCTATTCTGGATATTTTGCCTCTGTATATATAGAAGTTGAGTTTGGCAATATCATAAAATAACTTGCTGGGATTTTGATTGGGATTATATTGAGTCTGTAGGTCAAGTTGGGAAGAATTGTTGGCTTGACAATATTAAGTCTTCTCGTCCCTGAGCATGGACTATGTTTCCATTTATTTAGTTCTTTTTTTCCTCATGTAGATCTTGTTCATATTTTGCTAATGTTACATCTGATTCTTTCATTTTTGTAGGGTGATAATTAAATGTTACTGTGTTTTAAATTCCAATTGTTCATTGTAGTACAGTAATAACTTGGTTCAAGAATGCTTCCAAAAGGTTAGGGATTTAGCTCAAGTGGTAGAGCACTTGCGTAGCAAGCACAAGGCCCTGAGTTCAATCCCCAGCACCTCCCCTGCAAAAAAAAAAAAAGAAGAAAGAAAGAAAAGCCATTAAAAGAATGCTTCTCTTCACAAATAATCTGGTTCTCAAGCAAAAGCATTCAACAAAATTTTTCTTCCATTCACAAACTCCACATTAAGTGACAGATACTACCATGGCCATATTCTCCACACAATTTCAAATGCCATCTTCCCTCAAATCATAAAACAAATTAAGTTTGCGAACTGAGGTACCATTGTATGTGGAAAATGATTGACTTTTGTATATTTACTTTATATCTTGCACTCTTGCTGAAGTTAACAAGAATTTTTGTGTCAATTATTTTTGCATTGTGTATATGTAGAAAATTACACCATCTATGAATAACAAGTTTTATATCTTCCTTTTCAATCTATATACTTTTTATTTCCTTTCCTTGTCTTACCACATTATCTAGGACTTCCAGTACAATGTTGAAAAGGGGTGGTAAGAGGGAGATTATTGCTTTCTTCTTCATCTTAGAGACAAAACGTTTAATTTCTCATGAAGTACCTTTTTAAAAGTTTAACAGGTTGAGTATTTTCCATGTACAGAATCTAAATGTGTTAGGCATGCATCACTTAATTCAACCTTCTGTTTCTAACTACTGTCAGCTGAAGTTAATCTAGAAGAAAACTTGCAGGCAGAAATGTTCTTTATTTGGATGGATTAATACTATGGCAGAAATAAAATTTCAAAATTTGAACTAGATCATCCATCATACAATTCTCTGTATGCCCATATATGACCTGAAAAAAATTGTAGATTGTATTGGTCTGTTGAATATTAGAGAACTCATAAAAGTGTGTGTGTGTGTGTGTGTATAACAGAAATATGACCAAATATAAGACTAAGTTATACATTGATATATGCTGATTTCCTCTATCAATGTGTGTTCATAGATAATCTTTTAATACTTAAAATGTACCCGATGTATATACTTATTTCCCTAGAAATGAAATAAATATTCAAATCTCATTTAAAATCCTTAATAAATTAGTTATGAAAATCAGCAAAAATGCAGAAAAAAATCTGTGTGGCTGTATCAGTCAGTGCTCACTGGCGAAGCAGATTTAATGCAAGATATATAAGTACGTAAAGCTTTACAAGGTGGGCTTGCAGTGACCTCCCACAGAGTCTGGTGTGTAAGAGCTCAAAAGGCCATCTGTGCACTGGAGATCTGAAGGA
The DNA here is from genome assembly GCA_004026905.1 of Hystrix cristata. Taxonomy (NCBI): domain Eukaryota; kingdom Metazoa; phylum Chordata; class Mammalia; order Rodentia; family Hystricidae; genus Hystrix; species Hystrix cristata. The sequence continues at coordinate 35,115 of PVJO010012793.1, read as the reverse complement.
TCCAGCCAAAGGCGGAAGTCCTGGAATTCACAGTAGTGTTTCATGTGAGTCCATTGCGAGAAGCCAAAGGATCTGCAAGGATGAAAGGTCCATGCAGGAAGTCACACATCTGTGCCGGAAGCCAGGAGACCTAGTCCAAGGTGAAGATGAAAATTGGATCTCCTCAGAAGAAAGAAGCAAGCCTCCCTTCTTCCTTTTCTTTTTTATTCCATTCAGGCTACAAGCCTATTGGTTGGTGCCACTCATACCCTGAGTGGGTCATCTGTTTTCCGTAAATCCCTTCAGCCACACCCAGCACTATGCTGATCCAATTTAGTTGGACATTTTCCACTCAAGTTGACACAATCAGTTAATTATCACAATGGCTTATAAATATTTACTGATACCTTGCAAAAAAAGAATTAAGGGATTGGGGGATTTAGCTCAGTGGTATAGCATTTACTTAGCAAGTGCAAGGCCCTGAGTCAGATCCCCAGCACTCTCCAAAAAAGAATTAAGTAAATTTGAAAAGTTACAGTTAATCAAGCATAAAATATGTCACATGTTTGCAAATTTTACTGGGCATCCAGAATAATTTGGAATTGCTCACAGGTTTTTTAAAATTCTGGAATAAAGGCGGGTGTTAGGAAATTATTTTATCTTAAAAGTATTTCACATATTATTTTATCTTAAAAGTATTTCTTAAGTACACTTTAAGAAGAAGGATATCTGTTGAAACTTGTTTTTCTGCCATAAACAAAAGGCAAATTATTTCTCTGGACTTTGAACTTTGAGTTTATTTTTTCAAAAGCATCCTTTATGACCTAAATGCATTTCTGACAAACAATTACTGTGAGAAATAAAAATTGACATTGTCTTTAACTCTTCACGTCATATTTTTAAGCAGGCAGAAATGTTTATCTTAAGTGAAGAAGATGTGGTGGATTATGTTATATTCTGTCATCATTTTGCCAGGATGGTCTAAAACTATTGTGATTTATTCACATGGCTATCATTCATAACCTACTGTTTATTAAGATAAAAACTCACCGAAGGTCTCTGAATTCATTAATAGCATGAGCTATGAAATTAAAACTCTGTTGACATTGGCCTGGTTGTTGAATGGGATAGTAGGACATCCAACACATGGTAAGCTTTCTTATAATACTGTCTCAGAATCTAGATCACTTACTGCTTTTTCTCTTTTTTGTCTAGGTTCCAGAAAGCTCAGAACTAAGCTTCATGCTTATTTCCCAACAACCATTTGTAGATTAGTCCTTCCAGTGTGCTGTTTTCTTCTCATGATTAGCTGAGATTTGAATTTACAGTATGAACAGAGACACATCCCAGCGCAGAGAACGTTGTAAGCAATATGCGAACATTAAGTAGGGGAAAATGGTTATGTGCATAGAAAAGATCTGCAAATGGCTTCTGCAACTTTGAAAATATCACTTAAAAGCTCTGACCTTCAAGCATGTCTATAAAATGGTCATCAAAATACTTTACAAGGCCACCGTGAAAATTAGGGAGCTATTGCATGTGAAACCCTGCGCACTTAAAATATACTTGATCAATGGTGGTAACATCCCATCGAACTATTTTTTGAACTTCTTATTTATTTATCAAAGATTCTGGTCTTTAAATTTAAAAGTATGATTAAGCCCTGATGGTTTTCTACCAGCTATGTAAGATGGTAGACGTTCTATCACCTCTTGAAGCCTCAGTTCCTTACATCTGAAATGAGGAAAACCAATGTGTCCACATCATAGAACTTATGGGGCGATTAAAGGATACAATATCATATATCTTGACTCAAAATGAGGCCTATGAAAGTACTAGCTGTTTATTTTTTTTTAATCACTGACTACACACAATATCTTAATAAAACCATGATGGGTTAGGATTGGTTATTTTCCTGAATCCATGCACATGATGCTGAGGTAAGAAGAGGTTAGTTAAATAACTTGCTAAAGTTTGCATATTTGATAAGTAACTAAATTAAATATTCCCTAGCCCCAAAATTTAACTTTGCCATTTATTTTACATTAGTTATCTTTGCTGCATTTTTATTTAGACAATAAATGAATTAACAGCATGCATTTATTGTCAACATAATATATTTTATAAAGTTGAATTCAGTGAAGCATGTGTAATATATGAGCTAACCTTAATGTCAATCAGGCCAAGAGTGTCTTCCGAACTTTGCAGAAGGGTCACAGAGTTAAGAACAATTTAACAGTTGAAATCAGAATCCTCTTCCGCCCAGGAATGAGCATTTTTGGAGGGCACATTTTAAAAAGCACTATTTGACTGTCTTTATTTTTTATACTCTACTTTGAAATTAAGTATGCCAAACTGTGAATAAATAATCAATGTATGTAATAAGATAAAGACATTTCAACATTTTTAATGTACTTGCTTTACAGAGAGCACGGTAAGACTAAATTGTCACATTTTGTAAGCTATCTGTAATAAGCAAAAGTAATTAGCTCATTAAATATATGCAGAGGAACAGTAAATACACTCCACAACTTTTACCTATTCACAAAAGAAAATCAGGTGAATGTGGGTTTGAAAGAGAAATGCAGTCTTCACTCAACTCCAGTGCCACCCCACTCCAAGTTATCCTCAACTTCACAACTGGACTGGATGCAAAAGTTTTACTGGTTATTGCTTTCACTAGTTTCACTGGTCTCATTGATATAATGCTTTACAGTCTTCTAAACTGAGCCCCAGAAAGACGTGTCCCACACAACACCTTTGAGGGGAGGCAGAGAATGCAAATGTGGCCAAATGTAGCCAACTCATCAACAAGATGATGATCCAGTTATTCTGTAGGTTTGAAATTTTTCTAACTCAAAAGTTTAAGGGGGAAAAAAGCAGAAGACGTTTCTTGTTTTTGTCCTTAATGCCTTGTAAGAAATTATAATTACTTACAATTAAGTAAGTCAATTGCAAGACTCAGGGTCATCAGGGAGAAATCTGTACCTCAGTGCTTGCGGGGAGGAGGGTTTATGTGTAGCACTTACAGATAGGTCTCCTTGTCTCCAAGTCAAGGGGATAGCAGCTGGGCTGCCAAGGTACCAGGCTCCAGTCCCATCCCATCCCTTCTCTTGAATTAAGCCACATCCTTTGTCACAAAAGCTTCTGTGACTACAGAATAATGGACCAATGCTTTTTGCATTTTGAAGATAGGCCTATTTGTTTGAGTTGACACTTTTACTTTAAATTTTGTAAATCATCTGTTGACAAGATCAAAGAGGAAATAACATTTGATTCCCAGTTCCCAGGCACCTATTCACAAGACAAACGGTCTCTTTTTTTTCTCAGCTTTACTGCTTTCACTTTTTGGATTGCAGCTATCTAATAATTAATTTTAAGATTGGGATATTTTCGTCTCTCTGTACTCAGGATTAGCTACTGAAAATGACATCTGTTTATGTACATTCACTTTAAAGAATATGATCTATAGATAATTTGAATATAATTTCTTCTATGTGAATAACATAATATATACAATATTCTAGATAAATAAAAAATTTATACAGACTTTCCTTCCTTTGGAAGAAACCAAATCAAAATTTGAAATTTAAACTAATATTGTAAGATAACATACTGTACCTGAAATAAACCATTCTTTGAGACAGTCTTACTAAATATAGCCTGTTCTGTGTATTTTAAAACATAACAAAATTGACTTGAAAACTTCTGTGTAATTATTTATTTGGCATTAAAATATGGTCTTCTGTGTTTGATGGTGCCATTGTTAATGAGTCGTATGTTAAACAGATCATTAGTTGGGTTAAAGCAGCCATCAGTGCTTATCATCAAAACAAGACCTATCTTGAAGTGACTCTAAAAAGTTGTTAGCAGAGAGATTTTCACAGAGCAAATATTCAATGTTAGTCAAATTTATTTTGACTTCTCTAATAATCATCTGTAAAAGAATTCTTCTCCCACTTTGCTTGACATTTGTATTTACTTTTTGCTTTGTTCATGTGGTTAAAATCTCAGTCTTATTCTGTTACTTTCTTTATCTCTTAAAGTTTTAAATGTGTTGTCTTACGTGTCAGATACTAGATATGCACCTCTAAATGTGCTCAGCTATCGCCAAGGGAGATCTGTTTTGTGTAATCCCCATGATGTATTGATGTTTCTCTAACCAAGAATTAAATACAAAACTTTAAATTGAAATCAAGAATATTTAGGGATGGAAACTTTTCAAGTCATTAAGTACTTCAATATTTAATAGTAATAGCAAGTGCACTATAAGTTAATTCAAGCCAGTAATTCACATCACACCCTAACCAGGTTCTTATAGCCTTCACAGCAGGAAGCTCCCTTGGGCAGATCTAATATTGACCCTGTTTTAGGGAGGCTTTGATGTATTTGCTGAAGCATTTGTTGACTTTCAAAAGGCAACTTCAATCCCAGGTATTTTGTACATACATGACATGCTGTTTGTACAAACTTATGAAGGGCTTCAAATGTATCTAGATAAAAATCCTGACTGTTTGCAGTTACATAATTTTAAAGCACAGGAAAAAACAGACATTGACCCAATATGAACTTGAAGAAATAAGATTCACAGTGAGAATACAAAAAAATAGACATATACAGGAAATTCTTTGGAATGTGTTTTATTATTCAGGTTTGCACTAAAAATGAATTGGACTAGCTGGTCCTCCCACATTTCTGTAGCAGCAACCAGAAGTCTGTATTTTTTTCCAATCCCAGGAACCAATCTAGGCTTCAGCTATCTCCCAAAGACTCCAGGTCCTCTTTCTGCCCATAGACCAGATTCAGGCTCTGTAGTTTGGACAGGTGACCATTGCCAGGCTACTGCGGCCCTGTTTCCACTTGCCTTTCAGTTAGTCACTAGGCCTGCAGAGATCTGGCTCCAGTGAAGTCAGGGTTATGGAAGCTTTGTGAAGAAGTGAGTTTCTGAAGATACAAGAAGACAGTGAGTCTTCTTCATCCTCCTGGGAAGAAGCTTCCTTCCAGAATTATTCAGAGAAAATTTCTGCTCTACAAAATTCTCTTCAATCTTCAAGTGTTGACATGTTAATGATAGTTTCCCATAAATAAAATGAATAAAATATGCATTTGTTATTCACTAAATATTTGAAATAATTTCTGATGCTGAAATACTATACTGTAAAAATTCTGCTGACTTGTCAAACGATTTCTTCAATATATTTTTTATAGAAAGGCATGAAATTTCATTACACAGTTGGACATAAGTGGTACCCATGGGAGGGACAGACATTGCTTTTTTGGCCATAATGCTTGTCTAATAACGTGACATGGAAACACCTCTATCAAGAGTTTCGCTTGTGTTCTCTCTCTCAAATATGGACAGAAAGTCATGATTACCTTATCCTAAGAGTATAACTTCTAAGCCATGTCCTTAAAGACTCTGGGGCATTCATGCTTTCTTGAATTGCTTGTTATTGGGGAGGCAAGTGCCATGTCACAAGGCACTTCAAGAAATCCTGTAGAAAAAAAGAGTTTCGTGTGGAGAGACACCAAGCCCCTTGGTCACCAATTGGCACCATCTTGCCAGTCACATAGGTGAAGCTTCTGGGTAGCTGATGACCCTGTGCTAGTCAAGCCCATGGTCTCTCCTTCAGGGATAGCCAACATACGGCTATACCTATAGGAAAGACCCTGAACTAGGCATCCTCAGCCACACTCTTCCCAAGTTCCTGTCCAAATGAAACCTCGAGGTATGAAAAAGTGGTTATTACTGTTTTAAGCCACTGTGTTTTGGGTTGATTATGTTATGCAGCAATAGATAGTCGACATTGATTTTGGTTGGACATATATGCTAATTACACGTTCTTTGATGCATGTGAGGAAATAGGCTTCCTGAATGTCAAGGGACAGACATGTTGTCCTCATAGATAACTTTTGGCTTTGAATCTAGTTCCTCCTTCCAGAAATATGTGACCTTATAAATAAAGCTGAGTTTGATTCAAAACAAGGAGTGCTCAGTGTTTACAAACATTCCCACACAAAAGTCCATGTGTTTTTTGTGTGAGTCCTTCTAGAATGGTCATACAGCAGAAAAGGAAATGGTTAGCAAAACTTTGAGCTTGTCAGATCTGGCAAAAATTCTGTCTTGAGTGATGTGTCTTTACCTTTTGGGGGTATCCATTTTGAATCCCTGGGCCCAGAAAGACTCTGCTGAGACAGAATGTACTGTTCCAAGGCCGCCCTAGTAAGGTTAAGCATCATTATTGAGCAGAGTGGAGAATTTAGCCCAGTGGGTGGTGTGTGGACTTCGCCTCTCATCTAATCCACCTGAAAGAAAGCTGTAAAAAGAGAAGGAGAATGGCAAAAATCAGATGGATTGCTTATGTAGGTAATGGTATTATATGTATACACTTATAGAATGTATGTATATATTTTAGGTTTGTGCATATGTACCACTTACACGATTTAAAATATAATCACAAGATATAAAATATAATCATTTCCATTAGGTCTAATCAGAAATTACAGTGCTACCTCATTAAATTACCTCAAAAATCTTTACAACTATCATGTAGATATTTTACAAATTAAGAAATTGATGCCAAAGAAGTTATCTGCAGTAGACCCATGCCACAACCAACACATACCAGAGAATTGATTTGAAATGAATCTGATTAAAATATTCTCACTATGGGATCAGAAATATAAATCATACAGCAGTAAGAAATAGCTATGTTCATTATTTTAATAAATAAGGAACTATTATGTGGTATAATTGTGCTAGCACATGATAGGAATCCAAAGAATATCTGTTGAGAGATTAACTACATTTCAGAATATACACGCTGGAAAGTTTTGTGGTAAAATCATTGCAAGCCTGGGGACAACTTTTAAATAGAGCATAGAGAACGTCACACTCCCAAGTCATGCCAGTTATCTAAGCACATGTGCATAAAATCATTCTTATTGGTGACTGTTACGGTTTGTGTCTAGATGTCCCCCTAAAGCCTCATGTGGTCATAGGTAGAGCTGGATCTAGAGTGTGTGATTCCTAAATTAGTCCACTGATTGGTTTGGTGTAGTTCTGCTGGGATCAAGGATATGACGCCAGGATTAAGGGTGCCAGGATTAAGGGTGGGAGTGCTCCCCATTGTAAAGGCGGCTAGTCTGGATCAGATATAAGGGACAGAAAGAGGCTCATCTGTTCCCTTGCTTACATCCCTTACTTGCCTTGCTGCCTTCTGCCTGTCTGCCATGCCACCCTGCCTCTGGACCCAGCTGACTGTGGACTGAAACCTCTACAAACTGTGAGCTACATAAATCTTTTTTCCCCCAACTTTGGGTGTTGGGTATTTTCTGAGGAATGAGAGAAAAGTAACTAAGACAGTGACCTGAAGTATTTTCAGAATCATGGAAGGACTTATGTCATATAGTTTCAGTTTTCTATACTGGCAATTTGTTGAAAAATAAAACATCTATCTAGATATGTGAACTTACTGTTAATGAATGGTGTGATAGTAAATATAGTTAAAATTTTTTAAATATTAAAATTTGGGTAATAGCTCCCGTAGTGCTGTTCAAACATTGCCCAAAGATTTGCCACAAGAATCTGGAATATATTCTGTAGAGGAAGAAATGAGATTCTTAAATGAAAATGTCATGCCATTTTCTTTGCAAATCATCCTTACTTGCTTCTGGTACAATTTCAGCACTGCCTGGGGGACTTTCAAGATTTTGCCTTCCTTAGATGTGTTAGAAAGTAACTTTTTAAAAAGCTAAGAACCACAAATTACACTTCCATTTGGAGTGTCTCAATGTATCCATCAATTCAGGATATCAAAGTGAGATCAGCTAATTCCCTAAAAGTATGCACAGTTCTTCTAATCCAGTTATTTTTCTTTATCGCCCACACTTTTGAACCTTTCACTTGGAGGTCTTGTCTTGAGATCCGGCAACTGGATGAGAATGGAGCTCATGTGGAGCATTAGATAGAAAGACATAGGCCTGTGCACCTGTTCATGGTCCCATCTCCCAGCTCTCCATCTAAAGCCATCCATGCCCATTGCATTAGTGAGTCTCCCTGCTTTTGTCCTTTTTTCTCAGCAGCTATCACAAGAGAATGACCCATTATGGTGTATGTGCTCTCTGGAGAGTTGTTTGTCTTCTCCACTAGCCTGTCAGCTCTGTAGCAGTGGGGGATGTGCATTTGATTCACTGATACCGTCTTAGCTCCTAGCACAGTACTTAACACCCAATAGCTATTTGGTAAATTAATGAATATTTTATTTGAATTTGGTGTGTTGCTTTGCTGAACAGTTGTATTACAATGATCTATAATATACTAAGCCTGTTTCTGTGTTGTGGCCTGCTCTTTCTCACTAAGGAAGATGTAACATAGTAAGGATATTTGAATTTAGCATTTTGACCTTGCAAGTAACCTTATAACTACTTTTGTCCTGCTTTTCATTTAATTATAGAGGTTACTTAAGATTTAAAGGCAAACAAAGGTCCCAGAGTAACTCAGAGGTAGTAGCCATGTCTCACCACAGCAACTGATTCACAGACGATTACCTTACATGTTAGCAAGGCAATAATAAATTAACTTCCCAGTTATGATGATTTGCAAATGAAAATACCATTTAGAATTTACAGACAAGCTGACGAGTACAAATAGCAGAATGACAGATGTGATTTAAGACAAAAATAAATCTGAATCTATTGTCCTAGTGTATGAAAATGTTCTACATGATTTTTAAAAAATTCCCATTTAGTGCCTGTCTGTTATTGTAGTATTGTAACTCTGAGATTCTGATTTTAGTCTATTTTCATGATAACAACAGAAGAATTAAACGTGTATCATAGAAGTATCTCATAACAATTAGTGAGCAGCTAGTATGTGTTTGGTAGAATATGTGTTTCAGAGAGACTGATAGAACAGCTGACGTAGCAGATAAAAATGAAATTACTGAGACAGTGTGATAGCGTCAGATTTTTGTGTAGACACTGGTGAAGTGAGTACAGAGGTTATAATCATAAAAGCTGCGGTAGATCCGAAAATTGAACAAAATTAATTAATGGAATATTCATGATAGGAAATCAGAGTATGGCCAGTTAAGCTTCTTAGAATGTAATGTCTGGAAGGTGAAAATAATAGACAATAGGCCCTGAGTTGTGGTCTTTTTATAAAATTTGTAGCAGCATTTCCCAGATTTCAAGCCTTAAACCCATCAAAATCATTGAACCTGCACCTCAAGTTTGTGATGTGTTTGAAAACCAAACAACCTCTCTTCATTCTGAATTCTTAAAGAGTTAAAGAAAAACACATATCCATATATATATATTGATATTCTTTGCATTTCATTTTTAGAAAGAGGCTTTCTGTGGTTTTCAAAATAAGTATAAATTTTACTGACAGCTTATATTTTTATCTCTTCTAGAAGACAGATCCCTGTCGTTCTTCTTTCCAGCAATATGGCATTTGATTTGAGTGACTTGTTCTCTACTGTGCAGTATTTGAGGTAGCAGTCCAGCAAAATTGCCTAGAGCAGTATGTTTTTGGAAATATGGAAATAGCATTCAGTTATTTGCAGCTAAGTCCATTTTCAGTTTAACTACACCATCAGCTAAAATTGGATAAATGTGATTAAGAAAATTATAGAGGTTTTTCTTTTACTCAATGAATTCCACTGAATTTATAGCCTAGATTCCTTCCCATTTAAAAATTTTAATCGGTGCATACTGTGTTGTACCTTAAAGATGAAAATAACTACAATTTAGTGAGTAATCAAACAAAAAGTTTGAAGAGAAAAAAATGAGATCTACATGGATTCTTTGAACTTCACCTTGTTCATTGATCTTCCTGCTAGCCCATGTTAGTCAGAAGACCTGATCAAGAAGAATTGCTTCCAGGCACTACTCTTTGATTTTTCTTAAATGTATCAATATCAAACATCTAATTGTGTCCTATTGGATAAATTACATTTTTTTAAATTGGATTTTTGTAAAGTCAAAGAAAGAACAAGTTTAAGCATTCCAATCTGTTAACAATCCTTTACAAATTACTATATTAGCATAATATATAATCGTGTGCTTTCCTTCAGTTTTGTTAGTAATTTTTCTTTTCCCAGTACATAATATCATGTTGCTATATCCTAATTTGATTATCAGTTAGTATATAATAATAACTTGTCTCCAATACATGAAGTTTACATTCATCTTAGGATATAGGTACATTGCATACATATCTTGATTCTTTTTTTATATTCCCATCCCCATGTGTCTGTCTGTCTGTCTCTCTCTCTCTCTCTCATTAATATTATTATTTTAGTTCATATTTGTGACATTCACATTCATTGTGGGCATTTGATACATGCAAACAACACATCTTAAATGTTCTCAGGGTGATGCATTTCTCCGTGGGACGGTATTCTGGGACAGTATTCTGTTACCATTACTTGGAACAATGATGAGTCAGCAAGAGATGAGAATGTTGTCCACAACATCTTGGCTGTCATAGTGCTGTCCACCTCGGCTTCTTATTGCCATCATTTCAGGAAGTTGTCAAAACCTTGATGCCTAGAACACCCAACTTCATTTAAGTCAGAGTTCCTAGGAGGGAACTCAGTCCCCTTTTAAACTTCTCAGATGATTCCATTAGGCAGCTAGGTTTGGGAAGCACTGAGCTAAATTGGTGGTGGAACCTCAGCTCTGTTTGATGGGGCCTGGAAGGAGAGATATGGTCTTAGTTCCAAGATATTGGGCAGTGGGAATTAAGTTTTGTTACCAGCCTTTTGTGCACCTAGCTCAATAAAACAAATATTGCCTTGACCTTGAATCTTCTCTTTTGTCCTACAGCCTTGCCTGTCATAGTCTTTCTTTGTTGAAATATGCCCTAGGAAGGATCATCTTACCTAAAATACCCTATAATAAAACTTAATTATACATCCTCTCCTACTTAGACACTTTTTTCCAATTCTGTAGAGCTAAATCTTGCATCCAGAAACCCTGGCTGGAATTGTATTATCAATGAATAACCAGCATTTTTATATTAATGAAGAGGCACAATAACTCTGCTTCATTCCCATGTTGCCACCAGGCATAGAGACTCCACACTAGATTTGACCTCTGAATACCAGTGCTGGGCTTAGGTTATCAGGACTTGCTAACGGCACCTCAGTGGGTTGGTCTCCTCAGAGTTTTAATTAGTGGTCTCAGCAAGTACACTCCTACTCTCAATTCTGCTGCTAAGATTAAGTGCAAGTGAATGCACCGCCTGTTAGTGCTGTATTGGGTGAGACTGGTTCCTGGATTGGGAAAAAAGAGCCCTTTTTATTTATTAGACTTTTTCACTTTCACATTTTCTTTTCCATCAGCAGCAAACCAAGTCTGTCTCATCCATGGTGATAGCCATATTACTAATGATGAGAATAAGTAATTTCACTGCCTCCCTCTTACATCTACAAACCATAATGTATCACGTATGAGTGCTAGCTCATTTAATGCTAGCAAACTACAGAACGGTTACTGTATTTTTCCCATTTTTCAGATGAAGAACAGCAGGTTGGATGAAGTGTGCTGAGCACTGTAACATAGTTAATAAATAACAGCCGGAGGTTTCCAAGCTAGAATTGAATTTCCAAAGCTTAAACTGTTGAGCAAGTGCTGTAAAACCTGAAAGTCTTTAAAAAAAAAAAAAGACAAGTTCCTTAAAATATCTAGTCCTAAACACCCTTTATGTTCTTTCGTATCCCCACTCACAGCATTTTGACCTCCCCTTTCCTCAAGGACCACTGATCATGGATCATTCCTGCCTCTGTGGCAGCTGTGTGTCTTGCTTTGTGTTGCTCCCGAGGTCTGAAGTGTACTATCTTTTTCAAGGTGAAGTCCTACTTACAGTTTTCAATCTCATTGCAAATGTCAGGAAATTCTGTGTGAAGCTTGAACTGAGATCCTAAGTCAGTTAATAGCTCTACTCTGTGTTCCTACTACGGCTCTTGTAAATATCTCCATCATAGCGTCCGTCATTTGCTTGCTAATAACTTGATGCTTTAATTAACCTCTATAAGCTTAGTTTCCTCATCTATGAAAAGGAGTATAATCAGAGAACTAATCTCAGAGGCATATGAGTGTTAAAGGAGATAATGAGCGTAAGATACTTACATGTTTTAGAGTAACCATTTGAAATATTAACTATCCTTGTTATTACCATCTCATTGTACTACAACTTCTTCAAAATATTTTTCTCCTACTAACCTGGTTGCTTTCTACTGGGGTGAGTATGGTGACACTTATTTTGTATTTGTAGTTTTGCAAACTGCTCAGTCCAGAATGGAAACTTATGAGCTTATGCAAGTTAACTTCCCCATCTTCAAATGAAAACACTTATAGGGCTGAAATAAGAATTGGGAGAAAATGTAAAACTGATTAGCACGTCTTTAGTAAATATTAGCAGTTATCATCATTTAATAAGTCTAAGTGAACAGCTGCATTGGGAAGGAGTAAAACTCTTCCATTTCACCAGTTTTCTTTTTTTGGGGGGTGGTTCTTTTCCTTACACTTAGATAGTAGGAAGTCATGCTGATCACACCTGCTGGCTAGTAGGCTGCCCTTACTCTGATGGGGTGTGACAGGCCCTGGGATTGCAATGTCTCATTTGTGCTTGGCAGGACGGATCCCTGCTGCTTTGCAGAGAGCAGATCAGTGCAAGACCTACAAGTCTTGCTGCCACCTTTGACAAGAGGATAAGCCCTTTCCCTGGATGTTTCTGTTCATACTGGACTTTTGGCTGACCATCTGTTTGAAGGTACAAAGCATGACAGCAACAGAGTAAATAAGATGCCCTCCTATAAAATTCAGTAATCCAACTACAATAGATGCCAAAGCATGACTGACAGTGTACCTAATAATCTTTGTAACAAATAGAGCTTGCAGATCCTGGAGCAGCAGAGGTTAGAGACAAAAATTTATTTTGGGGTGGAGACAAAAAGAAAACTTTTTTTGGAAAATCCAAATACCTAACTTATATATATTTGTCTTCTCATTTAAAGGAGCAGTCAACACTTACTGCATCCTCTTCAGCACCTGCCATTCACTTTTTCATCCACTGATGTCTTTTTTCTAGTACTTGATGGAGGAATTCAGCACAGTTTGCCTTTTAAGATAGAGAATAAGATTTAAAATATCATTCCTGAAGAAAGACATGCAGGTCTTGCTTTGTTTGCAAAGGTTATATACACCAGCCTGTAGCATGTCTTAAGTTTAATGAATACCAATTGCTTTCATGAGACATTCAAGAAAGGAAATAGGAAGTTCTGCTTTCAAATGTCTTACATTTTGAAACTTAGATGAGTAATGAATTGTAAAATGCCTTGTTAATTACCTGTTGGTTAATTATACATTTCTCTAGCTCTAGCCATTCATCATCGATCTTTATGGAAAAGCAGTGTATCTTCAAATATTGCCCTATGCAGGCTCACTGTTGCCTTCAGCTGCTTGTCTCAACCTCTTTCTGTTATTAAAACTACTTTCAATTTACAAACCAACCCTTAGCCCCCAAACTATCAGGTCTCTCATTCCTTTTGGCAAGAAACTTTTCCTAGCACAGTTCATTCAACAGTTAATGGCACTATTGAATCACCTACTAATTTCTCAGGCTTTAAATTCAGCTTGTAATCTCAGCCAATAAACTGAAATTAATATGATGTGTTTTACCTACATAGCTCGATCTACTAAAATTTATTTTGACATATTAAAAGTGAGCAGTTTAAAGCACTCTACCTATAAAATTTAAGAACTTACAACATTAAGAAAGGTGAACTTCCAGGGTGAAACCCATAAGAAAGGAACAGAAGCATTTGCTAGAAACTATTGGTATAGGGACTCTGGTGCTAGAGAGTTCAGTGAACTTCAGCGGAGTTGTAATATGCATGACCAAAGAACTAAAGGAAAGAGTGATTAAAGAGGTACAGTGTATGTTGGTTGTGGCGGTGCAGGCTCATAGTCCTAGCACTCGGGAAGCTAAGGCAGGAAGATCAAGAGCTCAAAGCCAGACTATGCTACATAGTGAATTCAAGGCTGGCCTGAACTACATAGCTAGACTTTGTCTCAAAACTCAGAAGTATAATAAATTAAAGATCTAAAGTATATAAGTGATCTTTAAGCAAAGAGAATATCTAAAAAGAAATAGTAATTACGTAAAGTAACCAAATCAAAATTTACTATATGATCTTGATGAGCAGACTTGAGATGGCAAGAAGGATCAACGGATTTAAAGACTGATGACCAGAGATTATTTGTAAAAGAAAGAATGAGAAAAATAGACAGAACCCCAGGGACTGCGATACAATATTGGTGACACCAATATGTGGCATTTTCAAAGACAGAGGCAGAAAAAAATATTTGTAGAAATAATGGCCAACAGTTGCAAGTTTTATGAGAAATTTTAATCTACATATCCAAGAATATCAATTAATTACAATTAGGTGAACACAAATATAAAGTGATCAGTGCCTAAACACACCATGTTGAAAGAAAAAAACCTGGGAAACAGGTTAACATGAAAACATTTACTAGAGATTATTATTAAGGCTTTTTTTGTAGAAATCTACAGTGTGACCCAAAATTTTATGTGGAAATTCACAAGACCCAGAATAGTCAATTTTGAGAGAGAGAGAAAAAAAAAATCAGAGAGCCTACATTTGCTGATTTTTGAACTTAACATAAAACTCCATTAATCAAGTGTAACATTGACATAAAGATAGGTAAACAAAATCAATGGAACAGAATTGACAGACTAGAGATAAACTCTTAAAATTATGACCAATGATTTTACTAATCATAGGGTGAGTAAAATAAGACACGAAGGGCTTTTATCTATATGGTATCAATTATATGACATTCTGAAAAAACTTCAAGTATACAAATCTGATGAGTGCTTTCCTGGGGCCTGAGTGGTGGGACAGTATTGAAGAAAAGAACACAGTTCATATTCCAGAGAAACTGAAATATTCTCTTTTGATTGTGGGTGTGTTAATACCTCAATGTTTACTATCCTTACAAGTACTTCACCAAACTTTATACTAAAAAGTGAGATTTTCTGTATGTAAGATACTTCTAAATAAAGTCAATTTAAAAAAGAGCATCCTGAATTTGGTTATAATAACTTACCATATATTAACAATGCAGTGAGGAGAGCATGAACCTAAATTTACATGCAGCCACCCCTTTTTCCGTGTTTCTCTGCCATCATGTAGGCTAAGCTAAGATGAATATATTTTGGAACACTTTGTTCAGCCCAGATTGCCATACATATCACCTCCTTGTCTTTAATAGCCACTCTCATGAAAGTATATGTAGGTTGAGATGTAAGTGGTTTCTTTTGAATCTGTATTACTCTATTTTGTTTACTTCATAAAAGTTTGTAAAGATTTATCTCATTCCATAACCAGGTGTTTAAACTGTTGGAGGAATAAGACTGCCTCCAGCCAAGCATGTGAGCCTTATGGTGCCTTTGGTCATGTTTTATACCAGGCTTACTAGAGTAATGTGTTTGATAATGATAATAAAAGAATAAATAGAATTCATTTCAGAATTTCTTTCACATTATTGTATCTAGCCATCTTTTTTCTATCATATTTATATATCTTTCTTTAAAGATTTTAGGCCAAAAATAAAGGAAAAACTACATATCTGATACTGATGATGAATTTAGATGAGCATAATTATATTTAAAATGTTGGAGGATCATAAAAACATCTGAGTCAAAAAATTCTTAAATAGTTTTAGGAGTACCAATGATTGTATTTAACAATTAAGCAGAAGTTACATGGTAGAAAGTAATATTTCTGTAAAGTAGAGTTATTGTGGCATAAACATTTCAAGATATCATGAGCTTGGTTATTCTAAAAAAAAAATCAAGTAAAATGTGTACTTTGCCATGTAGGAACTACACTGTATTCAGTAAAAGTTTAATATTAAAATCCTGAAAAATATCAAAGTACAGTGAACTAGGAGGTTAAGTACAAGAGTAATTAAGAATATGGACAAAATGTAATTAAAATTAAAGATCCTCTGATAAGTTTAGTATAATCTTTGATATAAATCTATCGTAATCACCTCTAAGGTAGTAAGAATGAAAAGGATTGAAACAGATTCACCTGAAGTATTATTTATATCATCTAATTGCTTTTCATTCTTATCCATTAGTTACATAAATATGTTTTTCTACTTTTGCAAAATGAGCCCTTAATGAAAACCTTAAATTATTTTAGAAGCATCCTTTATCTGTCTGTAACACTGTTGGAAATAATATATTTTGAAGCACTCCTGTTCCTGTTTGTGGGGAAAAAGGAGTCAAATAACTTCAAGTTTTCTTTTTAGGAAAAAAACATTCCTTTCCTTATTTTTGTATGGATGTGATAAGGAAATGTGCCAAATGGCTCACAAGACTAGACTAACTTTACATGATTGTGAAATAGTACTCAAGCAATGAGGCTAATTTTCCTGTGAATTCTGAGGAACTAGGGGCCTTACTAGTAATGTTGTAGTTCCTTGTTCCTTCCTCACATTACAGAAATGTCGGATTGAAGATGTTTATTTTCAGAGAATATACTACCTACTAATTTGCACCTGTACATCTTTAACTTTAAAGCGTTTTCTCATACATTATTACCTTATTTTGCCATCTGGTTTGCTGGAGCTGGTGGTACCAATGCATTTAATAGACTGGGAAATGACCTTGTGGGTAGGTTAATTTCACGTAACTATATACTGATGCCAGAATTAGCAGCCATGTCTCATTTCCAGATACAGGCCTTATGATTTGTGATTTCAATGGCATTTTCTGGCATAGAAAACAAATTAAAATTTCGGTGGTTGTGTGGAGGGATGAAACTTGGCAGTTAAGCTTGAATCATCACAGTCTTTATCTATAAAGTGAAGGTCTTACGTATTGTGATGACAGTTGAATGATAGAGTTCATATTTGGAGCACTTAGGGTTTTACCTAGCTTATAAGAGACCTTCTTTAATTTTTTATTCCATGAGAGTAATAAAATGATAATGTACAACTGTAACAGGACTATCATGAAATAAAAGGTAAGTAGTACTGCTGGCACCTGCTGAGCTTGAATATAAACTTATTCTAGGGATGCTGTCTTGAAGAATATTCCACCATTTTTTCCTATTTTATATACCTAGGTCCTTTCTATTTCCCTTTTTCTCTTGGGGCCCTGTGTTTTTAACACCTCAGACCTAACCGAGGGTAGGTTCTGCTTGGTGAAAATACTTTCCCATTCCCCTCAGCAAATTCTTCAGGCTCCTATGTAGCTCCGCATTTGGGTTAGGCATAAGAAACCTGTCCTGTGGGAAAGATTTTCCCCCTAATGTCTACATTTGTTCATGTCGGAGAAACTTCTCCCTCAGATTTCTGACCTAGGGGCTGTTGACACTTTCAAAGTTTCTTTCCTAACATCAGGGAGCCAAATTCATGAAGGCCTGTGGCTGTTGGTGGGCAGGGTCACTGGACCTACCTGAGAAAAGATGAAGGTTGCTCAAGAGGCCATCACCCTGGACACTTGGATTATAGGCTGTTTCCTTGAATGCATCCTGTTTGTGAATTGCTGATGAAGCTGAGGCATATTTGATACCATAATTATACACTGGTGCCCAGTGTGCCTGTCTTTCAAACTGCAAGCTTGCTGAGTGTGTGGCGAGCACTAATTAGCCCCCATCATCACACTGCTGGTTCCAAGGGTAGGTAGATGTTTTAGGTCTGTTGCCCTCAATTTCATTCCGAATTTGGAGTCAGGGAGGGGCACAAAGCACTGAGTTTATATTGCTAATTTCCATGGCTTCAGGTTGGTTTAAATTGGATTAATAACCTAAATTCAAACTTTGGTGTCGGTTTCCCAGGTTTCCAAATGGACAGCATCTAGAGGAACATGTGGTTCTGGTGGCCTCTTTTCTGCACTGTAGTTAGCAGTTTTAACTGGAGGATGTAGTTACCAATAGTGCCTAGATATAGTCATGCTCCTCCTGCAACAAGCAACCTCTGCTGACATGGACGACATTAATAAGCATAGTGTTCCTTGAAGGTTCACTGGAGCTGACTCTAACTCCTTCTGGCATTAAAGGACGTAGTATCAATTCCAAAGACTACAGAGCATTGTTTAAATTTGTGAATATTCTAACTCTAAAACCTACTGGAAATACCGCCCATGATATCAGTAAACTATCATTTTATTGAAAACTGTTATACTCACAGATATACCCACAGATTTCCAAGTCATACATCGCTTCCTTTCAATGCAAAACTAAGTAGCCAAAGACTTAACTACCTAAGAAACCCTCAAAACACCACTGCTGCTAATGTGAAGAAAAAACCCATCCTTCATGTCTCTTTGTATGCTTTGACTGCCTTCCTTCTTACTTTATTCCAGGAAAACCAAGTTCCTTTCAGCTTTCCAGATTACTAGAGTACTGATTTCTTCTTTACTTGATAGTTACTACGCATCCTGGCAAACCCTCTAGAACTGGTTGCATGGGAACATTTCATTTCAACCTAAATGCATATTTCACTGCTGCTGATATATTTCGATGAAAAGCATCAGCATTCCAGGGGTGGATTCTATTAAATCTTAGCATGATAATTAAGTTTGTTGTTTTTTCTGAGGCTTCCAACTTGACTTTTGAGTTTCCTACTTGGATGTTGTCTGGTATCTCTAGCATATTTTAAATGCCAGAGGTAGTCACAGATTGATTGACATTTTATCTGCAGCTTGTTAAAGAAATACCCCTCTAACCACTCTAGAACAGACATCTACTGATCTAGTAACAATTGTTCCTTTTTTTCTTTTATTGTCTAGAAGTTAACTGGTACATTGTCACTTACAACAGTCCCTTCTAATGTTAAGATTCAGAAATTCCATTTTTTCCCTAAGAACTTTTTTTTTTTGCTTTTATTTGAACATTGTTTAGTTGAGCAGCTCTATGATGGAATTTTGTTTAGACAGGTAACATTTGCAGGTCTGTAATGTTACACTGAGTTCCACATTTATACAGGGTTATAGTCAGTAATTGTTCTATTATTAATAAAAGATCAGATTCAATTCACTGGCTATTTGTCTTTGAAATCCAGTTTATATGAACTTCAGTTTCTGTGAAACACAGATAATAGTGACACTATTGGAAGATTGTGAAAAGAAAAATTACTCATGTAAAAGACTCAACAAAGTGTTCATCACATGGGCAGCCACATAAGCAGAATTAGTTGTGATATTGTTCCTCTTAAAAAGAATGAGAGAAAGAGCAGAGAAGGGAAGAATAGGAGGGGGAGTGATACAGAAGAAAGAAAAGAACCAGAAGCTTGTGATGGCTTAATTAATGACCTTGTAACTGGAACTATTTTCCAAATATCCTTTATTTTAATTGCCACAATTCTCATATCCAATGCAGTTACAGAATACAGTATGTTGAGAGTGTCTCTGAAAATAATTTCTATCCTTTTATCCCCCAAGAAGATGTAAAAGAAACTGCTTTCCACTTTCTTGATGCTGGGCCTTTGGCTCTGACTTTTCACCTGCTCTCTGCATTAGCCAAACTCCACGCAGCTCTCAACGAAAGATCTTGACCACTCCTGTGCCATCGTTATGGGTCCAATTCACAAGAGCCCTTTATGCTTTGCCTGCCAAATGTATGTTTCAACCCAATTAGATAATGTTGGAGCCAAATGTAAAATATAAATCGAATTAGAAGCTGCTTTATTTTGTAAATTATGTATTTTTAGTTCACTGATTTTTGTCTAGTTAGTTTGATTGTCTTTACTCCAACTTAATAAAAAAAGTCCTTGCAACACTAGGGTGACAAAAGTAGAATAAACATACAAGTTCATTGTGACAAAAGTAGAGTAAACACAGAAGTTCATTTTCAGTACAACTGGTCTTTCAAGTTTAATAGCCAATAAATATAAACACAAAGTGACGATATTCTCATTACAAATGTAAACGCACACATAAACCTACCCAGGAGTATTTTAAAACAAACTTAGAGATAAATATACCTTCCACTTTCATTACACCCAAGCCTTTCTCCTCGAGTCTATCTTTCACTTTATTATTTCCTACCTTACCACTGTGGTGTTCCAGTAAAGGTCCTAAAGTAGTTATTGCTAATGAAAAATAACTTTAAATCTTAACAAGAAGAGAAAAACTACTCTTCAGATAACCCTTTCAATTAAAGAAAATCTGGCACCAATGTACATTTACATTTCGCAAGACACCATTTGCCCCAGGCCTGCCCAGACCTCAGTGTGCTGGAGCCTCAGGAGGCTCAAGCCCCTCCCCCCGCCCCCGCCCCCGCCAGGAGCTGCTTCCCATTCCCTAGTGACTGGGTTCCATAGCTACACAATCAAGGTCATTTTTGTACTTCATCTGCAACAAGATGATTTTGATCACATAGAATTCTTCCCTTTTTTTTCTCTATCTCTCTTTCTATTCTGTGATAATGCTATGAGAATATTGGTTGCATGAGTTTATGTCACTGGTTAGAACTTTCTTTGAATGAGAGTCTGAGGTTAAGGTCACCTCTGAGCTGGAGACCCTCTAGCAGGCTCAACTTCCTTGCTCCCTGAACATAGCTATCACTCTTGTCAAATATTCTTGCCTTTTTTCAGTAATAATTTTTGTTATTGCTTTTATGGTTCTACTAAAATCTGTCTCTCCCTCTTTGTCTCTAGTATGTATGTATTTTGTATATATGTGTGTGTGTATATACATGTATATACATATATATATGAAATAGACGTCTTTTCAGCACATGATACTCTTTTATTTTGACAAAATATGTGGTACTTTGGACCTTAAGTGCCCCCTAAAGTTCCATGTGATAGAGACTTGGTTCTCAACCTCAAACTGTTGGGAAGTGATGAAACCTTTAAAAGGTGGGACCCAGTGGGAAGTCTTCAGGTTACTGGGGACATGCCCCTGCAGGGGAGAGTGAGGCACTAATCCCTTCTGTCTTTCACTTTCTGGTCCTAGAGTGAGCAGTTTTACTCCACCACATGCTCCCATCATGTTGTGCCACCTGGTCACAGGCAATGGGACCAACTAATCCTGATCTGAATTCTCCAAAATTAGGAGCCAAATTAGGAACCAAAATAATTATGAGTACTCTTTTATCTTGAGTACTTGTTACAGTCAGGAAAAACTAACTACTACAGAAAATGTTAATTAACATAATTTAACCTTTGCTTACAGAAGTGAGCATCATAAAGTGCTGATTGCTTATGCTAATTGGGAAGCATTAGGGTAAGCTATGTCTATTTTAAGTGAAGTAGGTGGTTTAAATGACTCCATTTAAAAGAAAACTTCACTTTAGTTATTCTTTCTCTTTTAAATCTGCCTCTAAATTGTTCTATTCTCAATAGAAAAATAGATAAATAGCTCTTAATAAAGTAATAGCAATTTATTATCTTGCTCAGAGAAGAAATAAGATTCCATATGGGTAGGTCTAGGATTTTAACACCAATTTTAGAAACTTGATTCATGTTACCTTTTTATTTAAACATAGATTCAAACTCAAGCAAATTTGCACTGTCAGAGAAATTGAGGAATTCAGAGAAATTGAGGAATTCAAATAAGTTATATACAGTCAAACAGTCTTATCATTTTTATCACATATTCTTCTAATTTTTACTAATCTATCATACATAATATTATACATAATATTTTATATTCTTCATTTTTATACAAATTTCTTTGTGTCAGCATAACTTTCATACTTTTAGCAATAAGGCATTATCTAAGTTTAACTGTTTGAATTGTATAATGTTAACTTGATTCCATTCTGTTAGGTTATATTGTTAATAATAACAGTAAAAAGCAAGTACTATTTATTGACTATTTATATCATACATGGTAAGTTAAAAGCAACTTTTAACAAAGAGAGAACAAACCTAGTTTATTATATGGCAATACCTAGACTTTAGAATTTGATAGATTTAGGTTTTTACTATGTGTGTGACGTTAGTCTAAAGAAAAATGGATCTTTGTTTTTGTTTCTTTTACCTTCCACACCCTCCTCTGGAAATATAAGGGTAATAATAACTGACCTAGGGATTGTGCCTGTCACTAAGTCTGGCACATAGTAGATGTTCAAGAAAAGATGGAAGACTGTTCTTGGGAACTACTCCTAAAGTTGATTTACTCACATCTTTAAAATAGATTTGTATTATTTTGCACACATTTCCAGATGGATCTCCAAGATAATTAAACATTCAGTGCCATCAGAAAATGCTAAGTGTTCATTTTTGTATACCAAATCTCCACCATTCTTGCCTTTCTTTTTCTTTTTTTTTTTCAATTTTTCATTTATTTCTTTCAATATGATTTAAATGCAGCAGTGCTGAAGTCACTGTTATTTCCACCTCAGGTTGCACCTGGCATGAAGAGTACCATCTATTCAACAAGAACCAGCAAAGCCCTGTGATTCCCCACTGCCAGGCCAATCAGTACAGAGGAATATGTATTTTTGTGCCCTTCTTCTGCACATCTGTCTTCCTATGAAACTACAATTAGTCATCTGGGTATTTTAATCATGTCAGTAAGAATGACGAAGATATAGCCTCCTGAGAAAGACAGACATGTCAACAAATAATACTATAATGTTAATTATAATAATTTATTCACATATGTTATATCGGTATATGTATTAGTCAATTTCCCATTGCTGAGAAAAAGTACTGCACATAGTTTAAAGGAGGAGAGGTTTATTTTGACTCATGGTTTCAGTGGGTTCAGTCCATGGTTAGTTGGCTTCAAGACAGCAACAACAACATTTTGGAAGGACATGGCAGAAGAAAACTGCTCACCCTGTGGCAACCAGGAAGTGGAGAGAGACGGAATAAGAGTGCACCCTTTCAGATCACACCCCTAGTGTCCTCCCTCCAACCAGGCCCTACCACCTCAGAGCACATTCAGCTACTGAACTCAGAGATGGGTAAATGTATTTATAAGTATAGCACTCCCATGATCCCATCACCTTTCATAAATGTGAGACTTTGGAGGGACACTTTATACCTAAACTGTGACAGTATATTTAGTATATTTATACCATATAAATTATTGTTCAGAATTTGCTTCTGAATTAAAAAAAAAAAACAACTAAATAAATACCCATTTACCAGTTAGAGAAGAGCCCAAAGCAAGAAGGTTCAGCCTACCAGAGAAAACAGAAAGTGCCTGGTCAAGTCTGGAGCACAGAAGGGACTTGCACATGTGGCAGCCATCTTCCTATAGCTGCAGTAAACATGGAAAGTGAATGGGCATTAGTGGAACAGGGAGAGAATGTAAGTTGCAGCCAGATATCAGAAAAAATAAGAAGCTGGTAAGTATCATGTGACAGGCAGTAAGCTAGACCTTTGTGCAAATTTGTTCTTGCAACTCTCAGAAAAACCCTATCGTAAAGGTAATAGAGGTAAAGCCCCAGACAAGGGGGCAGATGTTTAGGGTCATGCAGCAAGAAAATTTTGGAATTTGTGTGCAGAGCCAAGTTTTCCAGCTCAAAATCTACCTTTTCTTCATTTGAAGATACAGTTAAATTAAATAGGAAACCACTTACGTACCTTCTTCTTTATTTGGGCTTAATTAGCTTCGCTAATTGAAGATGAGTCTTCAGCATTTTGTTCTCTGTTGTCTCAGATTTTATTGCAAGTTCTTATACAGCTATTTGAACTTTCTTCAAGTCTTTAAACAGTAAATATTTCCTTTCCAAGGAAAGCTGTGTGTTCTTCATATTCCTTTTCTGTCGTCTCGCTGTAGATTTCCTTTTCCTTTTCCTTTCCTTTAGTGCAGTGGCCCACTCTTTGCTCTTAAGTTGGATAGATAGAGTATCTTTCAACTTTCTTAGAGTTTTTTATTCACTCGTAGCATCATCGTTCTTAGAACTTCAGCAAGAAGGCTGGGTGTGGAAGTTATTTGCCATTCTAGAGGTTGGCACATAGAGGAAAGAAGTCCAAGTCCTGGAGACTGCCTTCAGGAGAACTCTGTCCTGAAAGGTCAAAAAGTGGCAGTTTGCTCGTATTCAGCTTTCTGCACCAACCTGCGTGTTAAACATGGAGGGTGACTGACTTGATCGGATTCCGATGCCTCTAGGAAGAAGCCTCACTATCCAGAGAGAACTGTTCTACCCTGTGCAATGCAATATCAACTGTCGCATGGTCTCTGCAGCTCTCGGTCCTTTGCTGGAAAAGAGACCTAAGGACTCCCTTTCCTCTAATGAAGTCTCTTCCAAATTGTGAACTAATAATTCCACAGACCACAAATCAGCAGAAGTTGGCTGTGAAGGATCAGATAGTTTATATACAGTCAGCCCTCTGTACCGTGGGATCCATATCTGTGGCTTCAAACAATGGCGGATCCAAAATATTTTATTTGAAAACAGAAAACTGCACCTACTCTGAACAAGTATAGGCTATTTTGGGTTATTATTCTCTAGCCAATGTAGTGTAATAACGATTTACATTATATTAGCTATAATTGAGCTATAGATGAACTTAAGTATATGGAAGGATAAGAGTTTGTTATACACAAATACTGCAGCGTTTTTTAAGGGACTTGTGTACCAGAGGATTTTGGCATTTTAGGACCAATACCTTGAGGATGCCAAGGGACAGCTATACATATTTTAGGCTTTGTGGATCTTACTGTCTCTGTCACAACTACTGATCTCTGTCACTGTAATAAGAAAGAAGTCAGAGACAGTGTGTACAGGAAAGGCTATGGCTGTGTTCCAATAAAAATTCTTTTATAGACTCTGTAATTTAAAAGTCACATAATATATGTAATTCTTTGCATTTGTTTCAAAAATTAAAGATTTAAAGCCATTCTTCACTCACATGCTACAAGAAAGAGGGAGTGCTTTTGTAGGTTGTTCACCCCAGTCTGGGTAGTACAGGGCAGCTTTTCCTAGTCCCTAGTGCCTGCAGTATCTACCCATAGATGCTGATCTTTTGTATTTTCTCCTATATTTACACAGACCTCCCCCTTGTGTTCTGTGATGAGGGAAGGTGTGGTATAGGTCTTATTAGAAAGCTCCTATCTAATCTAGAAGTGAAAAGTAAATGCTACCCCTGAAAAATTTATTCATTCTCTAATTTTTTTCTTGTTTTTAAAGCAACCCTCTAATTGAACTGAATTAAACAACTAACTGGAGTATAATTTTTTGAATGAATGTATTTGAACTTCATTCAAATGAGTTTTCAGATTATTCATTCTACTTTTTCTTCTGAGATTGTGTTGCAAACAAGAAGATAACATTGGCAACTAAATTATAGGATTGACAAATGTGTGAATTAAGACCAAAAAAAAAAAAGATGCCAGTGCCTACATTTGTAGTTTCTGTTCGTTTATTCATTTACTCAGCAACTATTTATACATGCCAGGCACTATATCCCAGAGTGAGATCTCACTTTTTATTCATCTTGACATACAGAGGGGTAGAAGTATACCTTTTCTTTTAGAGAACCACAGGAGAGAGGACAACACACGAGATAGATCTTTCTGTAGTACTCTTGATATGTCATTCATGTTGTAGGTCACAAGTAACCACAGGAAGAAGTGTGTGATACATGTTATACATGTTATGGTGAAACAGGAATATTCTATAGAGTGTAGAGTTTTGGGCCAGTTGCTTCACTACCCTGATCCTTGGAATTTATACGATGTGACAGCTGTCAACGTTGTGACTTTGTTGTGAATACTAAATGATATTTCATATGCAGGCATAGTGTAATGCTCAGCACATAAGCCCTAAAATAATCCATAATATCAGAGGATAAGTTTGGGGTTTTTGGTCTTGGGAGCTGTTCTAACAGCCTGAGGTAAGGAGACAGTGCTGCAAAACCCAGACTCCTTGGATAGGTTCCCTACATACTCTCCCTTCCACCTGGAAGAAGAAAACCAGTGTGGAAGTAAATTTACTGAGTCCCCAGTGAAGCCATGGATTGTAACTGAAAAAAAAGGAAAGCCAGCAATACAAAAATAGACAGTTCTTCTCCCCCATTATCCTCCCATACACCAGGATACATTGTGTCCCTGAAACATTCTACCTATTGCCCACAGCCCAGGGAAATCCCCTACCTTAGACAGAAAGAGGCTGAACACTGAAAACTGTGGGCATCCTGAATCTTGCTGGTAGGAACACACAGATTGCATACCAGGAGATGCAGGGGAAGAAGAGAGACTCAATGCAGCTGAACCAGAATGGGCACTTCCCTATTTCCCCAAACACCGAGAAGATCTGAGACGGTGTGTAGTTCTACCCAACACCCAGCATGACTACAGGCAGAGGAGGCCCTCTGTTGAGGCTGGGGGCTGTGCCAAGTCCCCTGGCTTGGAAAGCGAGCTCTTGAGTCAGAGTCAAGGGACAGTTAAAAGTCTGACTGCAAAAGAGCAGAAAGAGTCACCTGTGGAAGAGGGCTTCTAGTTTTATACTGGGCAGAAGACCTCTGGAGGGAGTTCTGGGAGACAGCTGTGTCATTTGCCCTACAGTAAGGGAAGTGGGAGGTCACTGGTGGAAGTCCACTGAGAACCAGGTGTTGGGCAAACTACTGTATATCACATCCTTTTCTAACCAAATTAATTGAGGCGGTCAGCTCTTGGCACAGAGACAAAGGTATGCATTTGGCCAGGCCCAAAGTATATCTTGCAGCCAAGAGGGCAGGTCGGGAGAAACTGACAGCCCTCATCACTCCAAGGCAAGCAGTTAAGCAGTCCACAGGAAGGAAACCAGCTTGGCTGCTTGCAAGCAGACAATGACTATAGCATAAAGGGAACTGTGGACACTTGGGCTACATGTGAATGGGTCCAACCCAATTAAACTAAATAGGTTGGAGTGATGAGACATACCTCTTGACAAGCCAAGATTACATCTAACTAAGGAGATCTTCATGCCAACAACAAAGTGTCTTCGCTTTATTTGACCTCATTGCTTAGTGCACACATGTGTGCACACAGGCACACAAATAATAGGAACATGAAAAAACAAGGCAATAAATGCCTCCAAAGACTCCCATCTCTCTCAAAGGAGATTCAAGGGGCCCCAGTGGAGGGAGAATCAAACATCAAACAGCTGAACTGTATGAAATTATTAAAGACGAAGCAAACTCAGTGAGCTCAAAGATGATATAACCACAGAGATAGTGGAATTCACAAATAGTTTGATCAATGTGGTTAAAGAATCAAATAAAAAATTAGAAGAGATGACCAAAACCATTCTAAACATGAATGACAATTTTCCCAAAGAAATTGAACCCATGAGGTGCCAACCAGAAATCTCGAAGAATTCTATAGACTATATTAACCGCAGGACTGATATATATGAACAGTGTCAGACTTTTAGGACATATTGGAAGTACAAGACAGTGTATTTAGAGATACCTTAAAAACAATGAGAGAGCAAAGAAAATTGATCCAACAGCTACTGGGTGACGAAAAGACTAACTTAAGACCAATTAGAGTTAGAGACAAATTAGAGAACAGCATGCATGCATGGAATAAAAAATCTGTTTGAGAAATCATAGTTTAAATCTTGCCAAGTATGGGAAAGAACTCAGCATGCAGGTAGTGAGGGTTATAGAACCCCAGTTATGAGAGAAGAAGCTCCTCATAGCACATCATAGTCAAAATCCCAGAATCCAACACAAGGACAGATTCTTTAAAAATCTGTCGAGAGGGATTGGAGATCCCTGTTTTACTTTTAACAAGAAAAGTAATCTTATTCTCAGACAAACTGGACTTCAAGCCTAAACTAATTAGAAGAGGCAAAGAAGGTCACTACATATGAATTAAGGGAACTATTCAACACAAAGTGATAACAATTGTAAATACACGTGCACCCAACTTCATAAACTCTACATAAAATATCAGACAAATGTTAACACAATCATAGTGGGGGGCTTCTCTACCCCACTTTCACAAATAGGTCCAGTAGACCAAAAACTCAACAAAGAGATGACAGAGTTGAACCACACCTTTGAACAATGGGCTTAATAAATATGTACAGAGTTTTCTACCCTACTACAACAGAATAAATATTCTTCTCAGAAACAAATGGAACTTTCTTCAACGTAGACTACATATTAGCCTGTTAAGCTTGCTTAAATAAATACAAAGCAATAGAAATTATCCCATGTATACTGTGAGATCATAAGGCACTTGAACTAGAAATCAGTTGCTAAAGAAACCACAGAAATTTTACAGACACTTGGATATCAAACCTGAATATTCTGTGGTCACAGAAAAAAAAATCAAGGGAGAAATTAGACCAATTCTAAAAACAAAAATTAATGCCAGTACAACATACCAGACATGCACACAGGAAAGGACCTTCTAAACAGACCCTTAATTGCACAAGAAATAACATCAAGAATCAACAAATGGGATTACATCAAATTAAAAAACTTCTGCACAGCAAAGGAAGCAACCAACAGAGTGAAGAGACAACCTACAGAATTGGGGAAAAAAAAAATCTTTACTATGTAGTTACTACTACTCTGACAGAGGACTAATAGCTGAAATTTACAAAGAACTCAAAAGTATCAGATCTTCCAAAATAAAAGACCCAATCAAAAAATAGTCGTCTGAAATGAATAGACACTTCTTGGAAGAAGTACAAATGGACAATAAATAAATGAAAAAAATTCTTCGAAGTATGTTAGTGGTATCTTGATTGGAATTGCATTAAATCTGTATAGTAGTTTAGGAAGTATAGCCATTTTCACGATGTTGGTTCTTCCTACCCAGGAACATGGGATGTCCTTCCATTTTTTGATATCCTTTTCAATTTCTTTT
>PVJO010012792.1:0-54012 GCA_004026905.1 Hystrix cristata | reverse complement strand
AAAATAACGCAACTCTCATTTTCAATTTCTGTGGAAATGTCTCTATTTTACACTTACTTTTGAAAGATGCCTTTATTGACTATACAATTCTTTTACAACATTAGTTTTTTCAGCATTCAGAATGCCACCTCATTGCCTCTGGCTTTCATTACTCCTGAGGAGAAATCAGCTGTCACTCTACGTTCGTTGCCTTGTCTATTTATGTCTCCATGTTTTCAGTTTTCTCTTTGCCTCAGCACTGGCCTGCAGTGTCCTGGTTGTAGAGCTCCTTGTATTTATATACTTGGAACGCACTGAGCATTTTGTGTGTGCAGGCTAATTTTTACCCAAATTTGGGATGATTTCTAAAAATTTTTGAGCTATATCCCTGCCCCATTTCTCTGTCTACTCCCTCTGGAACTCCTGCGATAAGTGTGCTGATGTGTTTGATGCTGGTACATGTCTCTCACAGCTCACATCATTTTTCTCTACTGTTTCCTTTCACTTTTTGTTTCTTGGATTGCCTAATCGCTAAGAATACGTCTACCACTCGCCTGAGAACCCCGGGTTTGACATTGTCACTTGTTTGCTGACTTCTTGTTTAGTGACTTGCCTGGGGCGTTTTACTGAAAACCACATCCACAACGTAGATGCCATTCCGTAGAAGGCACACTTTTGGCATGCTCAAGTCTTGCTGGTTCTTGGGGGATGTGTTGTGTGGTCTTTTCCAATCTCCTTGTTAATCTCTCTATCTCTGTTGGTCTCACATCTGTTCTTAGGCTGCACTGACTGCCTGCTAATTGCTCTACTTCTTTCCACAATGTTTTGAGAGATAAATTGTTCCTTAATGTGACCTAATGAAATCGGATCACCTTTATAAGACTAACATTGGAGGACAATTTTAGTCTTTTTTCTAATTTCAGTGAGCCTCTTCTTGGCTTTTATTTTTCCCAGGTCACTCTGATAAATACCTGCTCTATTGACTCTCTGCTCTTATGGAACAGACAGTCTTGTTCTAATTGCTTTCCGCAAGAATGTCTTTGAGTTAGGAATTCACCTTTGGCATAGACTTCCCCACACCATTTCAAGTAATATTAATTTTTTCAGAGAGAGCTCAAAATTCTCCATGAAGGTAGACTGTCCATTCATGGTTAGAATTTCTGACTCATTGTTTCAGAGTTTGGAGCTAGAATTGAGGCTTTTATCTCTCTGCATGACACCCCATTTTATGATCAGGGCTTTGGGAAAGAGCAGTAGTCTCCCATCCTCGTAGCTGCATTTCAGAGCTGGAACGTCCACACCATATGCAGGCTGTTTCAGGAGCAAGCAGAAGATCAGTTTTCATGACTTGCTGCATGTAGGGTAAATGCTGAATCCTGTAGCATCCTAGCAGGAGGAAGGAGCCCTCGACCTCTGAGCGGCACTCTCAGGAATAGGAGCTACAGACCGCAGAGTGGGAGGAATGGGGCATGTCTGGGATCTCCATCTCATTGCCACACTCGTCCCATTTGGAGCTAGCATGTGGTGGTGGGAAGCAATAAGTTTATGGGTCAAGGGACAGATTCTCATGATGGTGCACAAATAAGTACAGTGACACCTTAGTTCATGAACTTAATTTGTGCTACGATTTTGGAAAAGATGACTATGTTTGTGTGTGTGTGGGAAAGACGGCTGTGTTCATGTTAGTCATGTGATGCAGAGTTTCCAAACAAAAGTGAAATTTTGTCAAATGCTTCTGCTTGTGAACCAAATGAAAACAAAAATGTTCATGTATCTGGCACCACTGTATTCTTGAAGAAGCCTTTAATTTGCTTTGTACGCCTGTAAGACCACTGCAATGTTTCTACTGTAAATTTTTTTATTTCTATTTCCGTAAATTTTAGTAGATATGGTTGTTTCATGGAGGGGTTCCCCAGACCCTCTCATCAGAAAGGGACCCTTCTGCAATGATGTGTTTTTTTTGTTCTTTTAGAAAAAACTTAAGTTTTTGCAGTAGTGTTAGGTTCACAGAAACACTAAGTAGAAAACACAGAGCGTTTCCACATATGATCACACACACACAAACATCCCAGCTCTCAACACCCTGAGTGGGCACTGACCCGACCGGTGAGCCCCCACACGGAGCACAGCTGCTCTGACTGGGTCATGTATGTCCGCTCTGTGAGACGCTGGCAAGCCGGCTTCCCAGGTTGCGTACTGCACACTCTCGTTAATGCCTGAGAGTTCCGGTTGCTCCATCTCCTTCAAAGCACTCAGTGCCATCAGTGACCTGGATTTGTTCCTTGCTGTCAAAGTGTGTGCTCCATATCGCCACTGTTTCATTCACTTCTCTACACTGAGAGATGAGTGGAGTCACCTTTCCACATGTGTTATGACTGTCAGTATATCCTCCTTGGTGAGGTGTCAATTTAGGTCTTTTGCCCACATTCATTTTCTTATTCCTTGTACTGTATTTTTGAATTCACTGTATTCTTATTATCAACTTAGATAGTCTTTCTTTCAACTTAATTTATTTTGAGGAAAAAGTAAGGATATGTGATGATTAAACACATAGAATTTGAAAAATTTTAAGAAAATTATCCAAAATGAAGCAATTGAAGTGGGAAAGTTTAGAATTAAAACTCATCATATTTGAAGTGGACCAGGTTAGATATTAGAAAAATAAATGCAGGGAAAAACATGAATATAATTTTTGCAATAAAAACTATCATTTCCCATAATTAACTTAGAAGAGAAAATAAATAAATAATTAAATATACAACATGGCTGACAAGGCATTTCTAAACTTGCATATAAGTGACACAAGTTATATAGACATACCCCTTACATTACTCTGCTAAAACAATATAGCACCTTCGGGGTAAAAAAAAGGGAACTTCAGCTATGCTAAATATGTGGGGAAAAAGAAAAAAAAAAACTCTGACTTTTGTAGTGCAACAAAATCTTCCAGGGAAAATTACTAGTTCCTTTTGGATGACTGGATCAAAATACCTAACAGAATCATATATGTCCTTTCATTAAATTCTCAATCACACTCTTAGGGACTTCTCCTGAAGATAAACATCCAACAAAATAAGTTTTTAGATTTTAAAATATCAGAAATAACATTCATAGAGGAGTGAATAAAGTTTAGTATATTGAAACATTGATATTGTGTACATAAAGTGGGGTATTATGTACTAAATATATAAATGAACTGACAGGGAGTCTTTTCAGGTACCTCTGTGTGTGTGTGTGTGTGTGTGTGTGTGTGTGTGTGTGTACTCACACGTACAAGTGGCATGCTACCACTTACGTATGAGAAAAAAAGAAATACGAAAATATATAAAAAAAGAAAATATACATGTATCACATTTCTTGCGGCAAAATAAACAAGTGATAAGATAATCAGTAAAAAGGACAATTTCGTACTGGGGGTTTGTGGGTTAAAGGTCAGAGAGGAGATTAATAGGGATTTTGTAAAAAGAGACAATCATAAATAGTTCTCTGGGTATAATATTTAAAATGTCTATTGTTAGTACTATTGCAATATTTCACACACTCAAAAATAAACAATTAAAGTCGACAAAGATACTAGTGTGACCAAATTGGAATACCAAGAGTAAAAAGTCCACAGCCTTACAAAATCATAACAAAGCTACAAAGTGAGAGGGAAGAAAAAATTAAAAAGCAAACCTGAGTAGCTTGGGGAACATCGTTTTGACTATGTAAGACTGAAAACAAAAACGTTAACAAAATATCATACTCCAAACAGGAAATCGTTCTTCATAAGTCTTATGGGTTAGAGATTCTTAAAGTTTTGTGTTCCTCTTTTTAGAAAATAATTAACTAAATACTTTTTATGATTAGAGTCGGATTTCTCAGTGGAGAAAGGAGTTAGAAAGAGATGTGAGGGAGAAGATAGTGCAGTATGTGAGGCTGGTTGGAGGCTGGAGAAGTCCACCCGCGCTGCAAGCCGGAGGGAGGCACAGAGGGACTCACACTCCCGCACCTGGCGTAAGACAGTCTCCGCACAGTGACACCTGGGGAGCAACAAGCATGTTTAGCAGACAGCTCTTGACCATAAACATCATTCTCCAATAAAAAAAAAAAAAGTGATTTCCTTATCTAAATGATGATTCCAAGGCTGGAGATGGGGAAAATGCCCAGAAAGTCCATGATAGCCATTTGGACTAGAAGGTAAGAATTTTTCTTAAAATGTGGCTCATACTAAAATAAACAGAGCCCACCTGAAGGGACCCTGGTGAAGAAATCTGCAAAACAATTCCAGCAAGGAATAAATAATAATTGCAGTGGTTTGGAACACGTGCTTTCACACAATTAATAACTGAGTAAATGAGTGAATGAGAAGGGAAAATCCTTACTTAAAATAGAATTTCAATTACTAAACATCAAAGAAATGCTGAAAATAGAAAAATCACCAAGTGGCAAACACAATGGTACTAATTATTTCAGGCAAGAAACATCAATACCCATTAAACACAAAGAAGGCAAGAGGATGAGAAACAGGATATTCACAAAATCTCAGAACAAAACCCACAGTATTTTTTTTATCAATTATGAAGAAAAGAAGTAAGTTTAGAGTAAAGAAATCTGGCAGATATGCCTTGACCAATTGATCACTATTAACAACTCGCAATGAGACATCTTGACACCTTGAGACATTACATCACTGCCGTAAGTTCATTACTAAGACAGAATCACAAGGGAATGCTACACAACCCCCAACTTAGGGCCTCCTATTGAACAAGCATCTCTTGGGTGTACTGGCCTCTGGAGATACAAAGGAAGGCTCCACAATTAGACAGAGACTCCCAGCTTCTGGACTCACTCAGAAACACTCCAACACAGAATAAGTTTTGTAGATTGATGTAATTATCTTTTATCAGTATTATTCCCCTACTTCCCACCACTGTGACAGGGTTGTATAAGATGCCATCATTGAAGAAAGCTGGCTGAAGGGCATACAATAATTCTATGTATTTTGTAACTGTTGCTATATTTGAAAAGTTAAAAATAGTAAAAAAAAAATTGTTAAGCTTTAAAGCTACAGGTAGCAACAGGGACTGTAAATATAAGATTTTATTTAAAAGCACAAAGAGCAGGAGCAGATTAAAGTGATGAAATGCAAAGAAAAATAGCCTTCCTTGAGCTCTTGGCTATTTTAGACACACTGTCTCTCCTGTCCTGTCCCTGGGATCTAAGGAGGGGAGGTACACTCTCAGCTTCCATGATGTTGCACCTACATGTCTGAAGACCACAATTAGAGCTGTTATGGTCAGCTCATATTTACAGATGATGAAACAATATAAATGGATAGTTACTTGACCAGTTTGGGATTTAGTACTCTCTATGGTCTGAATTGATAACGTTTCTACATCATATCCGCAAAACAAAGATATATGTTTTGACATTTTCACTAATCATTAACATGATATCCTTGAAATAAAAAACTGTAGGTGCTAATGCAATGTTCAAGACTTTTATAAATCTGAAATTAGATCTGAGAAAAGAAAACAATTGTTTGATGTCCTGCATAAAAAAATTCTTTCCCTTAAATTCCTCTTACAGAACAAAATATCTATTCATTTTGGTAAATAGTTCATAAATATATGTGGTTTCTGCTCACCCTGGAAGAAGCTCGCCTCTTGTCACAGGTAGCACATGATTATATCTGGGAGATGAGGGAGCACATCAGGCGTGACAAGACACACACACACACACACACACACACACACACACACACACACACACAGAGTTGGCAGAAAGAGAAGAACAGGAATTTCAGGTTGCAGTGAGGCAGACCTCAGAGCAGTGATGTGGCACTGGCCAAAATTGTCACAGGGCCCTGAAGAGTGGAGGGAGAGCTAGACCACCCACCACTCATTTTTATTTTGCTTTGCAGGTGATTTCTTGTTAAGGAAGTTTTGACAGCGTCAGGATGTCCCTTGGTTTTGCAGCATGTTACAGGATATCAGAAAGCTGCTTTGAGCAAGAAGCAACTTCCCACCCGGGAGCAAAGGCAAGACCTCTCAGTGTGTTTGATTTCATATTAGGAAAACGGGGTTTGAATTAAGACACCTCTGAATAAATAGATGTATGGAAAAGACTCTATTCATTAAGTGCTTACATTAATAGAAATAATAGAACAAAGAGTAATTTTCCAGCTGAGGAAGTAAGCAAAATATTCTCCCAATCAAATGCTTATTCCTTTTGCTGTGTTTGACCTCCAAATCTATGACATTTCTGAATATATTTCTGTGAGCTAAACATACGACAATTATGTTCCACTATCAAGAACTTGTTGAAGCTAAAATTCCATATGCAAATAATTCTATCTGTCCCTGTGCTTTTATAGAAAAGATTAACATTCCAACAAGCCATTAAGCTAACAAATAACCTTTTTTGAGAGACTGAGATTTATTGAAGCCAATTTATTTATCAGAGACCACAGTATTCCCTGAACAACTTCACATTTGATGAGATTTGTAAGTTGGACTTACAATTTACTAGTACATCCTACTGTGTGACCATAATGTAAATTTATAATGAATTTTTAATTTAAAAAGTCAGTAGTTAAAATAGTTACATAATAGTACATTACTAAAAATATGGTTTTCTAGGCAATTTGCCTTGAAAATCCTAGCATCTTACAATTTGTTTTATCTCTTGTAGGAAATGTCTTGAGCATATAATTAAGTGATTTGTTGAAAGATGCTGAATCTAAATTTCCTAAGATTGGAAATATAATGTATCTTTCCTTTCAGGTTTATGTCGATTCATACAAGTCACTTTAATAGTTTTCAAAGAAAATATCAAGTTGTTTCCTACAGCTGGCTGGTTATATTAGCTAAGCAATTAATTAGCAACCCATGAAGACATAATTAAATGCATTTACAATATTTGTTTAGACACAACCTAGTTTTATCCATTCTTTGCATCAGCTATAATTCAGTCCTTTGTATTCTATTTTGGCAAATAAACAGATGGTGGGTACAGAGACGGAGCAGGGAGAAGGTGGCCTTGGTAAACGTAAGTTTCCAAAGAAGTATGGGAGGACAGCTCGGGTAACACCACCATGTGGGAATAATTGTTCTCTGAGTGCGGAGAAGGTGCGGGAAGTGTGAAGAACTAGAACACAGGATTTTTTTCCTCCCTGTCACATGTGAACTTTTTTCATCTCACCTGCAATTTGAGCACAGTTTCATTTAAATCTATGCAGCAACTCTTCAAGATCCTTTTAGGACATTAAAATCCATCGTTGATAAAATGCTCTTTTCAAATGATAAGGCATCTGTACAGCCAGATGTCCCTTCATGGAATCTGCGTGAGGCACCAAGCCGGGCATTTCAGACAGACTTGCGGCTACATGCGGAGAGCAGCATGAGGGCTGGCTGGGCAGCCGGGAGCGCCGGGCTCCGTGGTCTGCTCCCCACAGCTGCAAGGGCAGCTCAGAAAAACTGTGTCAATGTGCTTGAGTCTCGCTTTCCTAACTGCAAAGCAGGATAAACACACACAGCAGTACTACGAGAGCAGGGACATCTGTGTTAGAACTAGGTATTGTCTGGCTGCAAAATGTGAAAATTAAGCACAGAAAGATAGAAAGAAAAATGTGACAACCATTCGTGGTATCTGTTATCAGCCCCCATTTCGCTCCATTCCCTGGAGGGGCACGCTGGTGTTTTCTTCTTCCGATCTATCTTCCCCACACATTTACATAGATGTTTTGTGCTTTTGTGCTTTTGTGCTTTTGATACACATTTACATAGATGTTTTGTGCTTTTGTGCTTTTGATACACTGCTTTTATAAATTTTACTTTTCGATTTCCTTTTTTTTTGAGGTACTGGGGATTGAACCCAAGACCTTGCTAATGCTAACCAAGTACTCTGCCACTGAGCTACATCCCAGCCCATTATCTTTTCACCTTCTTTTCATCCTTAACATCATCAAGCAATAGTTCAAGCATCAATCAAAATGTTCATTCAGAGAACACATTTTATGCATTTATCTTTACATGACCATGAACATATTGTGGAAGATGCTCTAGAAATAAAGCTACTTGGTATGAGACCAGATCTACATTGTGAATCTGTCAGTATTCTCAGGCTGACTTGCAGGGCGGATGCTGAACCAATTACTTCATCTTCTTCAACGCTGGATTCTGTTTTGCTTTCTGATTTTCATGAAGGCAAGTGTAGGAATAATACTTTGTCATTGTTTTATGTTGTCTTCCTTTGATTCTAATCAGGAATATTACCGCAATAAAGCTGTTGTATTGGTAGCATACTTTTTCTAATTGCCCGAGTATTTTTACAAACTAGTATAATTAATTTTTTTCTTGGGCTGCAGTAACTCACTCTATAGTGTACAGTGTAATCCTATTATGATATATTTTTATATTTCTACCAATTTTTAAACTTTATTTTCTATGTTTTTGTTAATATACAACGTTTCCTAATATTGATATTGTCTAATATACTCAAGCCTTTAAATTTATGACTTCAGGGTTGATGTCCTGCCTTTAAAAGCCTAATACAAATATAAAAATGCACACTTTATTTTCTACAAATACTGTAATATTTATTTTTAAAATTTTGCTTTTCAATCTAGATGAAAATTGTCCTTTAAATGGAGTAATATATTTACATAAATTCCATTTGTTTCTACAGATATTGGCCAACACTTTCTAAAGAGTCAAGCTATTTTCCTCCCAGTGGATTCATAGTCTGATGCGCATTTACAAGCAAGCATGACCCACACATCAGGCTGGTCTCATTCATCTCTCAGACCTATTTTCATACTGTTCTTCCTCTATGTTTTTCTAATACATGCTGGTGTTTCAAAAGGCAAGGCACAGTGCCCAGTTCTTACACTTCTAAGATCAAGAAAAAAGTAGTGAATAAAAAATAGTGTATTTTCCTCAAAGTATTGTTTGATTTCTGTAAACTTTTTGTCCTTTTATTTACAGATTTTTGGAGTCTTTTACTTGGTATCAAACAACAATTTGAAGTTCATTGTCTTTTATAAAAAATTCATAATAATAAGAGAATAATAATAATTAATGCACTTTGTATCATAATCTTAAAAATAGTTACCCGGAGTATAAGACATAGACCAAAAACAAGACGCTTACAAGGAAGAAAGAGCAAATAGCAGAGTACTCTTTTCAATGGGGTTAGAAAAACTAGTAGTATAAATTAAGCAAATTAGCATATATATTAAAATATTTTTGAGACAATGGAATAGGTAATTTGGGGAATTAGTTGAACTTCTCCCCACTCCCTACTTGGCTATCTTCTATTTGTTCTTTATTTGTATATTAAGAGTTTCCAATATAAGAGGAAGTATGTGTCTGCAAATGAGTTAAAAATCATCAAATGACAGGGATCCATGCATACACTTGTTTAGAGCAGCACAATCCCCAACTCAAGTCTTGCTCTTTCTAGATAAAATTCTGTTTCACTTTTTCCTGGCAATTTGTCCTGTCTATCATCTACCTCATCAAATATGACAAAATTTTACCAGATATTTGGATATTTTAAGAATAACTCTTAATCTTTTACCTCTCAAATTTCTTGATAACTTGTTCCCTTTTAAATTTTTTATTTTCTCTTGTATGTATATTCTGTATTTTCTTTTCATATTAATTTACTGTGTGTAGGTTTTTAAGAGCACTTTATTTACTGCGATTCTCTGGCTCACTCTTCTGTGTATGTGTTTGTGTGCGTGTGTGTCCCACTTTCTCCACCCTGAATTTCGGATTGCATATTTTACTTCACAATGACCTCTGCAAGGTCCTGTTAGGAGGAATAACCAAGCTCCAGATTTTCCTTTACGTCCGTAGAGATTCTCCATCCTGTTTGTGTTTATTACTCATCCAGGTTATTTGGATGACTGAGTGTGTGGTGTCTGTTTTCATGTGTGTGAAGCCTAGAGGAGAAATCTTTGCTAATGAGTTTCATTTGAACTCCATCAGGGAGAGAGTTTTTTTTGTTGTTGTTGTTTGTTTGTTTTTTTTTGTGGTGCCGGGGATAGAACTCAGGGCCTTGTGCTTGCAAGGCAAGCACTCTAATCACTGAGCTAAATCCCCAGCCCAGGGAGAGAGGTTTTGACAGTGTCAATTTGTTTTTC
Organism: Hystrix cristata; assembly: GCA_004026905.1. Lineage (NCBI taxonomy): Eukaryota > Metazoa > Chordata > Mammalia > Rodentia > Hystricidae > Hystrix > Hystrix cristata. Next base: position 43,901 of record PVJO010012792.1, on the reverse strand, counting down.
AGTGTTCGTAAGATTCTCTGTGTGACCTTAGGTGTCCCGCTCCACAGTCCCCACCAGGAATGTGTCCCTTCAGGGCCTTCCTCCACCGCGACCCCTGGAAGCTGCTGCACTTTCTCTGCTTTGCGTTTTTCACTGATAAGAACACTTGGCTTATTTGAGTGTAGCAAAGACAATTTCACTCTCAAGAATTGACTGTTAAAGAGTTTTGGTTCAAAAAATTATTCATACAATTCTCTTTAGAAAATAAGGACTATTGAGAAGGTTCTATAGCTACGACCAAAAACACAGCCAATTATGTACAATTAAGACAAGCTGAATAATGTATAAGATCGGCCCTTTTTATTTGCATCTTTTTAAAATTTAAAGTTTTTTTCTGTATGTCTTTTCAGTACATAATCACCACAGTCATTGTGGGGAGTTAGTGCATGAACGTAACACATCTTAATTCTTTCATCCTCCGCCTGCCCCTCATTGCTTGGGCCTCTTCCCATTTGCAAAAGATCTATCTCCTTGTTTCCTATTATCTACCTATTATTTTGCTCCTTAAATTATTTATACATCGGGTTCATCCTATAAGAGAACCCATGTGATAGTTAAGCTCAATTCTTTGACAGGGATCTATCACTCCTCAAATGGCAGCTTAATGTGGCACATGGTTTCTCATTGAATTTCCATACTTAATGTGAATAAAAACTATTAATCTTCATGAAATGCACAGAAAAACATTTGAAAATATATTTAATATGTTACCATTATGCTCATTACCACCGTGATGTTATTATTATTACTTTTCTCACATTTTCTCTTATTTATTTTTATTGTCTATATGCTGTTTCACATATCGGAATGAAGTATTTTAGGAGAGTGAACATGATAGGTCTTTATATTTCTGTTTTCTTTCTTCCTTTGAGTTCAGTCTTGGGCATGCCATGATGCACCCTTCTTTTTCTTTTCCCCATTGAAACCTGAGAGCAGGGTGTACTTCCCTGACATCAGGACTTGGGTTTAGCATTGGTAGAGGATCTTTCCTTGCTTAATCCTTAGTCCTTTCACAATAATTTTTGAAAGATCTGACTTTTTAATAAAATCCAATCATTTGTTTATGTCATCTGCCACACAGGTCACATGTTTGCTCAGTGTGGCTTTAGTCTTGCTTCTTCACGGGCATCGATTACTGGCCCATCTGGGCTGCTCCCCTAGTGTCGATTCTGCTGTGTTGCTCTGGGAATAACTGGACTCCACTCTCTCTCTTACCACCCCTGGTCTGTTGTTTTTCCCTCAAATTTTTCAAAGTTTCCTACTCTGTCTCTATTTTTCTAGTCGTTAAATTGAATTTTTTCCAAAAATATTAAACTTTTCTAAATGAATGCTCAAAATCAGTGTGCACGAAGAACCACCCTAAAATACCCTCCTACGATGAGAATTCCAGTATCATATTCATCTTCCTTCTGCTGCCTTCTTGGTACTTCCCCAGTTCTAAGTTGACCGAATTTTGGTTCAGGGTTTTCCTTAATGCTTATAAAATTATCCCTCCACCTAACAGCTTAGCAATAAGCCCTGCTCATCTTCCCAGCCCCCCAACCTTTATCTTATTTAAATTTCCTGTAATAATTATTTGAGTAGTCCTTCTAAGAACAATGTCTGGTATGTACTTTTTGGGGCCTTCATATGTCTAAAAATACTGTTATTTGGGGGCTGGGGATTTAGCTCAGTGGTTAGAGCACTTCCCTGGCAAGCACAAGGGCCTGAGTTCCTTCCCCGGGACAAAAAACAAACAAACAAACAAACAACAAAAAAAAACCTCGTTATTCTGTCTTCTGAGTTCAATGCTAGTTTTAATGGATTATAGCCTCAAAATAATTTTTCCTCAACTGTGAAGGAATTTCTCTTTTGCTTTCTATATTCAGAAGGGCTATCTATTGAGAAAAATCTTTTCGATCTCCTTCTTTTAACTCTTCAAGTCACCTTCACCCAGCCCTGCTCCGTGAGTTTTTTTCTCAGTATACTGCTAATTACACATCTCTTTCATTCATGCTTCTCAAAATTTAATTAGCTCTTTTGTCTGCATATTTGAGTTTACCTTCAGCACAGGGAGTTTTTCTTTAACCTTTTTTGAAAAATTATTTACTTGCTCGTGTTCCCTCGACGCTTTTCTTAGGGAACATGTACAGTACTACCAAGTGTTGGAAACTCCTGGACTGAACTCACTCTCTGAATTGGATCTAGTTTTTTTTTTAATTTTCAGTATTTATTTTATGACTTGGGATATTTCTATTGCCCAGTCCTACAGGTACTATGTCAACACCCATGTCTGCTATTTATTCATTCTAGGTACCAAGAGGAAAATGGAAATTACTCCGAGTGTGTGAATACTAGGAATTTTTCTGTACATGGATTCCAAGCATGAGGACTGCAGGTGGCCCTCATGGAGAAGCGGCCCAGGCCAGAAAGAAGAAAGAAGCTGGTGGAGTGCAGAAAGAAGGCAGATACCAGACTCAGGGGGCCGGAGGATGCTACATCACAGCAGGGCTAACATTGCCCAGAGATAGGGCCCAAGGCGGGGGCAGCAGCTCTGGACACACTGGCGGAGGCAGAGAGGACAGCAAAACCATGTGGGCTTTGTTCTTCTTCCTGCTGGAGTCCCGTGGGTGAGGGTTTGCACTCCTTGTGCCTAGCTGATGGGATTCTCACACTCACTTCTCTGCCTGACAGTTTGGTGAACTGTAAAAAGTGGAAAGGAGTGAAACCATGACTGGCTTTGTTCTTTCCAGTACTAGGGACTGAACCCAGTGTCTTCTCACTGAGCTACGTCATCCCTGCCCATTTGTTTATTTATTTTTGATAGCGTCTTGCTACATCACTAAGTCACCCAGGGCTGGCAAAAAGTCAAGCTCCTCCTGCCTCAGCCTCTCGGGTCCTGGGATCACAGGCGTGTGCCACCAGGCCAGGCTACGACTGGCGTTAATAAACACCCATCTTTTCAGGCTTGACTTTGGGCCTTCATTTAAATACACTCATGACAGAGCAAGGGGCCTTTTCTTATTTCCAGTGTGTGGACGGGGTACTTCAGAATCAACACAGGCGGAATAAAAATCATGTTCGTTCTGCAGTGTTTCTACTGTGTCCAGGTCTCTCTTGATAAAATCAAACACAAATTTCAAGTGTTCATTTAAGAATGAAAAAGAATAGAAAAGAAGATGAAACAAATAGAATTTTTCCAAGCATGCCAATATACATTATTTGAACAGGCCGTGATCTGGGGATATACTGACTGAATCCATTTCGACAAGATAAATTTACAATGAATAGGACCTACTGAGAAAATAAATGAGTTCTTTCCACCTACTGATAGGAATATCTTTAAAATGTGGTGTGGGATGTTATAGATTCTGGGTCTCAACTCTCATGTCAGCTTAACTCACCAAATTAAATATTTATTTGCACATGTTTACCAGAGCGATAAACATGTACGCAGTCTACTCAGTTTTAGAAATCCTTAGTCAAAAATACGGTTTAAAGTTTATTTCTTATCATTATGTTTAAGGTTAATAATATGGCTTTACCTACCAAATAGGTTGAGTCCAAATAACTTTTTACATTTTATCTAAGAGTATTAGCTCTGCACATGTAAAGAAAAATATAAAATTTCCATTTACACCTTGCTTTTACTTTATGATATTTTAATGCATTTTGAACATTCAAATGGGGGGGGAAGCTGGGTGAGACCAGGTTTGTGTTTGTTATAACATATTGTGGTATCTATATTTCAACCTAAAACTTCTACCACACTTTTTGAGAAAGCTAAACTCATCATTGTTTCCCTGTAGAAACCAGAGCAAGGCACGGCTTTCTTCATGACGGCATTATACTTCTCTGCATGAGTATTTTTATGATATGCTACGATTTATTTTATTTAATAACTTTTAAAATGTATTTTTCCTCTGTACTGGAAGAACTGACCCCTACTTATAGAACAAGAAGTAAACTGATACAAATATTGAATTAGTTAGGAATATATAGGAATTGATTATTTGTAAAACAAAAATGAACAGATAAATAAGTAAAGCGATAAATATGTACGCGTATGTTTCCACGTGTAAAGCTTGGGAGGTGGAAGCCCTGCGTGGTACTGGCTTTTGCACATGGAAAGACAGCAGAGTGACACAGACAAAGCGGGTTGAGACGCTCAGGCCACATGCCCGTCGTGCCCAGACACACAGTGCTCATCAGGGTGTCTCCATGCACCTGTTCCCTTTAACAATGCACATTGAGTTCGTAGCTATTTGTTGTAATTTATATGCCACAGTTAGTATTTTTGCAGGCTAGAGCAGCGATTCAAAATAACTGAGTCATCATCCACCCAGAGTCCTGTAGGTGTGAAAAGAGCCGGGAGCGCCCGCCGAGACGCACATCCAGGCCGGATGATAGGTGTGTCACGTCTCTGCTCCCTTAAATACCAGGTTGAGTGCTGCTCACAAATTATATCACAGTGCTCTGCATGGTTAATTAACAGTCTATTGAATGAAATTTCTTATGAAAAACTTTTATGAAGATTGATAAATTATCCAAGTAGGAAAGCCTGGGAAAAATGAAATGGAAGAGATTTTATTACAGTCCTTCAAAGTCGCTTTGAATGCAGTGTTAATGTAAATCATTGTCAGAAGAGGGGTGGGAAGTTACTAAGTAAAATTTGATTAATAACAAATATTTATAATGTATATACATTAAAATCTTTGGCAGAATAAAGATTGCAGTGCACTCTATTTGCCTGTCTTCATAACATTAATTATAATTTGATAAAATTGGTCTTATAAATATGTTCTAAGATTATAAAATCATCTTTATCATTGAGCTAATCACATCTACTCAACATAGAAAACTGAGTTTTGTGCAAAACTCACAAAACGCCTTCCTCTCCTCCCTCTTGGGACAGTTTAACTACCTAAGATTGGACCCCGCTCTTTGATTTGAGTAAGATTCCTTGCCATGCATCTGGCTTGGTAATTTGTTACATACATAGTATCGATAAGTTATATTCAATTAAAATATTCCTCTCATGTCAGTGTGTGGACTGAAGGTGTATATGGTTATGTCTATGTGCCTTTGAAAGAAATATCATTTGAAGCAAATGCTTTAGGAGAGTTTAGGGTAGGACTGTCAGATACCGTCATTCATGCACAAGTAGCAAAACATGAATCTATCACTAACAAAAATCTTTTCTTCACTCACTTCTAAAACTGAAGTATCTTACAATAAGAAAGAAGTGGGCCATTCAAAATGAAGATGGCACATATGATAGAATTATTTAGGAGAATACAGATATATTTTCAAAATTATTTGGAAGAATACAAACAAGGTGTATTTTGTGTAAGTGTGAAGTAAACTCAGATGCACGTTCCCATAGTCCATTCAACCGAACGTGCCCTGATACACAGATCTCATTGTCTGATAAGAAAGAAGCAAATGAGCATCTCTCAGACGCCTTTTCTTGTCACGGTTTTTGGCACAGTGAGTATCGGTATATTTTTTATTTATATCAGTTGCCTTGTTGCATAACACAGAGTCTCATTTGCAGTTTTGTCAAAAATATGATAACCATGTCCTGAACGGGCTCTCATTTATAGTCATAAATTTTAAAGGCTCTAATCACTTCTCAGTGGACCTTTTCCTCTGAGGAAAAGAAAAAGCCTCCCATGAATTACAATTTCATCATCAAAGTAGATACGGGAATAGCACAGAGAGTACCCAGAGCAGGGCAGTAAATAAGCCTGTCTTTTAGGGACCCTCCTCCAGCTGCTAGACAACCTCGGGGGCAACATGTCTGCTGTCCACCTCCTGATGTCTATTCCTCACCAGGGTCTTGTGCTTCTGCTCAGTCAAGAAATGCTTGTGAGATAAATGCGCCCACTTGTTCTCCAAGCAGCACTTCTCTCCCTTTCAAACCCCATCATGTCTGTCTCTGCTCCCACATCTCTGGTCGCTTCTCTGCAGACACCCTTCCTAAGCCGACCTTCTCCTTCGCTTTCTTTTTCAGTACCGGGGACTAAACTCGGGCACTTGGCACTGGGCTACGTCTTCCTACCTTCTTTCCTTCCTTCCTTCCTTCCTTCCTTCCTTCCTTCCTTCCTTCCTTCCTTCCTTCCTTCTTTCCTTCCTTCCTTTTTTATTTTGAGCCACAGTCTCCTTGAGTCACTAAGTTGCTCTGCAGATGCATCTCACCATGATCAAGCCCTCCCTGATGCGGACACCAGGAAGACACAAAGATACACGCTTCTCTCCCCGACATCCCTCTGAGCCCCGCCTGCCAACTCGCCTCCTCCTTTTCACTCTTTACCACCAGCATCCATAACTCATCTACTCCCTGTGTCATGTGACTCCATGAACACTCACACCACGTGCCAATTTCCGGGCCAGACATGTTGGCTCCAGCCACCCTTGCCGACCTTCTCTGCACAGCCTTTGCATCACGTGCGTCTCCAGCTTTTCCTGTAGGGCTGCCTCCTAAACATCATGCTAGAATACTTGCTTTTCTCTCCCTTCTCCCCTACCCTGGCCTAAGCTGTCAGGACCGCAGCAGGCCTGCTCCTGGGTCCTCAGTGTCCAAGGTGCCACACGCTTCTTCCAGCTGACTCCTGCCTAGTGTGTGTCACTGGGAGGGTCCCAGGCTCTGGGTCTCCCTTGGTTGTTCCCCGCTTCCTGCTCGTGCCTCATCCTGGCCCTGCAAATGCTTTCAGGTGCTCAAAGCATTCAACTCTCTCTCCACGCAGTGACTTAACTCACTCTTTCATTGAGAGCTCGGAAATCACATTCCTCGAACAGAATCCCCTGACTCTTCTCTCCAGGTCATGTCGTCACTCATTAGCACTTAGGCACACGGCTTCTGTCCTCGATTGGTAATACCCTGGCCTTCAGGAGAGCACAGGGAACACTGGGGCAGCTGCGGCCTGGGCCATCGCTCACTGCCTCCTCTGTCTAAGGACATTGATTAGCTCAGTGCATTTGGAGGAATGAATGATCAATGCATTTGGAGGAATGAATGATCCACCCTAGTATTTAAAGAGAAATGATGAAGTTACTGCTTAACTCACAAAACTATTGTAAATACATGATGATGTATTGTAGCTATTCATGTAATTATCTGGGGCAATAATATAGATTTGTCAGTTTCTACAGAAATTGTACCTTTTAAATTATCATTTTGGTCTAATACATCATTTTATTTCCAACAGTTAATATGTATCCTCCACTTTTATTTTTATAAGTACAACTATATTTTAATGTCTAGTTGGAGGATACTTTCCTTTAGAAAACAATACGGTTCTCGTTTGAGAGACGTCCCTACATCCTCACACCATTGGAAAAGGACGTCATCAGGGCAGTGCTTCGAGGAGGGTAGAATTCTATAGAAAACTGTAGTGGTACAGACTTCCACACTCGAAATCAGCTGACTTCCATTACTCAATTTTCAATGGATAGGTGAGACTTTGTGTGTGTGTGCTTGTGTGCGCGCGCGCACTGGGAATCAAACTCAGGACCTAATGCTTGCAGTACGAGCACTCTAACCACTGAGTTAAATCTCCAACCTCAGTGAGACTTATTTTTAAGTAAGTCTATATTAATTATTTTCTTTCATCTTTGCCAGGCCGAAATGATCCTTTGTATGAATTTATATGATCTCCCCACCAAAAATGTCAAGAAAAGGTCCATTATTGTTGCGCTCTTCCTTACACTCCCATTAGCTCTTCTCCCCCACCACAGTGGAATTTGAAACGAGCATGTTCTCAATGCTTCTTGCAGCTTTTTAAATCACAACTCCCACCGTGCAAACTGGGGTTGGCACTATAGGGAGGATGGTGGGAAGATTTAAGGGGATGGACCTTCACACAGGGGAAACTGGCTGCTGATCACAATTCTCAAAGAAATCAGAGAAATCTGTTTAGATACTGTCATATGCTGAGACGTATACTAAGATGTATATTTTTGGTCTAGTACAGACCTTCCAAATGGAGGTCGAATATAAGAGCTACAATGTCAACTTTGGAAATAATTTAAAAGAAAAATTTAAGGAAAAAAGACCTGACTCAAATCTACTGTGACTATGTGGCCCTATGTTAAGAAATACATATTCACATAAGTTTCATCTTTTTTTACATATGCAAATATATACTGATGAGGTTTATTAGAAAACAATGAATCCTACTAACTTTTCAGGAATAAATGAAAATTTTAATGCGATTTTCAAATCACAAGCACATTTATATCACATTTTATATGAAACCCTTCTGTCTGCTCTCTTTCTATTCAATAAATAAATGCTACCATGCTGTGACTCATATTATCTGATCATATTGGATATTCCTGTTCTCTTTTGATGTCTGCATAACTTTTATTTATTTACTTTGTTTAATCCAGTCACCTGTGAGTAAGTGGTATACCTACAAGGCACAAAATTTAACACAGAGGATGTGAATGGAAAAGACATCTATCTCTGATCTCTAAAACTGGCTTGGCCTGCCAGACAATGAACAGGGTTATCATTTTCATGTGTATCTACTTAGTGGTATGTGTATTCACCCACACATTGTTATTTTAATTATCATTTGCTTTTTACTTTTCTGTACATATATATTATATGGCATTAGTATGCTTGCAACAGTGTACCACAAATATATTTAGCACATTTCGCTTTACATTGCATGATATAGTTTGAGGACTGCTGTGATTCAAATGCTTAGAGCCATCGAGCATTCCAGTGATAGGAATTTTTCTTTGTTCTACAAAATTCACACAAAGTTTACAATTGATAGTTACTGTGCCTATTTCTGCAGTTTGTACACACACACAATTAGAATACCTAAAGACAATAGAGTTCAGTTTTTGAAGTTACTATGGATCATTTCACAAGGTATACGAGTAATTTCAGCAAAAGTAGGAAAGCCCCCAAAACGTTTTCAATTTCACAGTAAACTAGTATTCCTGCAAACATATAGATCGAGAAAGCAAATGAATAAGACAGAGTAAGAAAGTCAGAAAAATCTAAAAGTATTTAGATTTCACTAGCTTCAATTGTACAGAAAATAATCATTTTATTCTTGAATTTCTTTGGAAAATAGAATTGAAGAATATTATTTAATACTTGACACTTCTAAGAAAATTCACATTTGAACACTGTCTAGTGTCATTTAAGTGATTAAAATGATCTTCCAAAAATTATATATTGAAGAAGATGAAAATATATGTGTAGGTTGTAACCTTGGCCAAACAAACAATAATCTCTTTTACTGATAAAAATATCAAAGGATATTTAAATTTCAAAAGTAACTATCGTGTCAAAAATTTTAAACAATGAATCAAAATGTCAACAACCAATATTCCTATCAAAAAATAAATTTACAAAATCCCTAACTAATCTCTATAGAAACAACATAATGCTTATTTTTGCTTAAATTATCAGGAGAATATTAAAATATTACTGTAAGGAAATTAATTTCCAGTGAGATTTGTGCATAATATTCTATACACATCTAGGCAGAAATTTGGTAGTATCTATAGGAGCTTTAAAAAATACATAACCTAAAATATTTACATTGACATCAGAGTCCAAAGTGAATGCTATGATGAAAGTAATATCAAAAATCATTTCAATTTTGTTCTCTTTTAGTGACTGAATAATATTCTACTGTAAAACAATCCAGACTCAGAAGGATATGTGGAATCTAAAAATGATGACAAAATTTAAGTAGAAGAGAAATTATTATTCAACAAGATGAAGGGTAGAAGGAGAAGAAAGTTGGGGTGTATGGTGGGTAAAAGGGGAATGAATATAATCAAAATGCATCACGAAAAACATGTGAAATGGGGGAAGGATGGGGTGATTGGAATGATGCGGGACATGATCAAGTATGTTTTGTGCGTATAAAAGTCTGTCAGAATGAAACTCACTAATATGTATAACCAATACGCACTAATAAAAAATGTGAGGGGGATTAAATTCCACTAGCATAAAAAAAGAACCATTTTAATTTCAGTTTTAACCATGGTAACCAACACATGAGGAGTGGTGGTTTGCTAACGACAGAAACGAAAAGGATAAAAATGCAATCAAAGAACTACGTCACATTTTCAGTCATTTACTGATGTTAATTAACTGCAGATAACTAAGGAAGCTATTAAAGGAAAGTGTAATAGATGCAAAACAGCCAGTGGAGGTAAAGGAAGGCCACAGTGGCTGCAGACTGTCACTCAAAACTTGTGACCATCCACCCCGGGGAGCTGCGGCCACAATGTCACTCCTGCCTCCCGGGGACACGGACAGGACTGAGCCAGGACTCACTGAGGACCAGGAGTGGGGTCCTGCTGTGACTGCAGGTCGGCTTGGATTTCAGTGCAGTTTTCCTTCCTCCAGAGGACTCCAGATTGACTTTTAAAACACCATCTTTCCCTGCGCAGTCCAGCACCTGCAGTCTGGCTTCCTGTGTCATGGTCATCCCTGGTGGGGGGAGGGGGGATTGCAACTGACCTTTTTGATTTCCATTTAGCAACTGCTTTCAGGACAAAATGACCATCTTTGATACTTAGTTTTTAAATGCAAGTCTGTGGTCGCAGATCCTGAAGCTTCCTGCTTTTGACTATGTCCGAGTCCTCTAGTGATTTCCCTTTTACCCTTGAGAATGAACCTGTGCTAAAGCGCACAGTGACCATTGAGATGGATGGTTTTAACTATTTATGAACTATGCCTTTTAAAATTACAAAATGCTCACTTGGGAGATACCTTTGGCAGTACACGATCTATCTGGTGGCAATTAAAGAGACTTCTAAACCTCAGCTAGTCACATGTGTCACAGTGTGAAGTAAATGTGCTGAGACACTATCTCCTCTAAAGCAAGTACACAGGACTAAATACATGCACAAAAAGAGACTCAGGGGTCCCCGGACCCTTACGGAGGAGCATATTTGAAGTAGTTAGTGGTCAGGGGCAGAGAGCTTTACAAGAGAGGCTGCCTGCTTCCTCAGCAGTGAGGTGCGGCAGGCTGGACTCTCTGGGACTTCCCGAACTTCGGGGATCACATCAGCTACCATGAGCAGCAGGGATGCATTTGAAAGCCCATGAATTTGCCACTAAAAGTCAAATGAATGTTCCCAGGAAGGATGCAATCATATTGCATCACTTGATGTTTATTTATTTTGTAACATTCCTTTGGAGGACCGACATTGGGGTGAGAATGGAGCAAGAGCTGCACATGATGGAGGAGCAGGAGGACAATCAGCAATCAATTAAATGCAGGCATGATACCAGCGCCATTGCTGATGGTTTTAAACTGTCAGCTTTAGAAAGAACGGAAGTACAGGAAATGTATTTCCCATATAAAACTCACAATCACTTCTTACACCTCTAGGGACACAAGAACAGACCAAAAGTTCATATTTCGAATGTTTGTCCCGTTTGCCAGACTGTGGCAGAGAAGGGAGGGTCTGCAGCTTATGTACAAAGAGGCTGGATGGTGGAAGAGGTGGCGTGCCTGCCACAGAACATCTGGCAGAGCCTAGATTTCCTGGCGCAAAGCATACTCTCCCTTGAGATATCCCAGCGATTCCCTGTGGCATGTGGGCACAAGACTGCAGATGTGACAGCGCCAGCAACGGGAGATCGTGATCAGCAACAGGCTCCCCACCACAGAGTCAGCCCGTGGTTGGCGGGTGACGGACCCTCGTCAGCGTGCTCAGGAAGACTGCAACCCTAGTAGACATCGAACAGATGCCCATGAGAAATTAAATCTCACACATAAAAACTTCCACAGATATTTTGGATAGTTGCAGAAACATCTACCGGAAAGTTTGACATAAATCTCTCTATCTGTAGCTATTTTAAAGTTGCTGCTTTTGCTTCCTGGAAACATTTATTCCGGATGGGGAGGAGTGTGCATGTAATTACCTAGAATACTGCTGTCCGGTCTTCCTCTGGGCCACGGAACTTCACCACCACTTCAACCAGCACAGAAGAATCTCCAAAGGTATTACTCACTCTATGGTAGTGTAAGAGTAGAAATTAAAAATAGCAGGGACCTTTTGAAGCTCTTGAACGTTTTTCTTCCAGCATAGGATTGTTCCCTGTAGTGTATTTTTAGTGCTCTATACACTCAGGTTTTAAATGTCATAAGCAATGAAACCCTGGGAGGACTATTTGAACACAGCTCTGCAAAAAAAGTGCTCTATTTGATATCTCATCTGTGACTTTGATTTGGGTTTTATTACACCTATAAGAACACCTTCTCCACAGAGTTTTGATCCTTGGCTGAAATGTAAAATTTTCAGTCTGATGCATGACTCCTGACCTTACCAGCCCGTCAGAGGATGTTGGAGGAGAAGCGTCAGTTCCCCAAACTGGAAAAGCCCATGAACTCCTGGCCTTCAATTCTTAAACCTTAATAAGGGCCTGAAGGTACTTGACCTACACAAAACATTCAGAAATTGAAACAAAGCATCATAAATGTTAAAATTTCTTCTCATTATACTATCTACTAAATAGATACTATACTGATAAGTGATTGATAGATATATACAGAGATATAGATTTGTACATAGTGAAGTCTTCCCACCTCCTGATGTAAACTGTCTTAAATAGGTTCAACATTATTTCCATCTACTCTTCAGTGTCTCTAACTCTCTAAAGAAATGATTACTTCTTATTATTTCAATATTCCTCTTATAATGTTATTTCTCTGATGTACTCTTTTCTTCTACAAATCCCTAATTTTCCCAGTTAATTTTTCCTATCATTCAATATTTTCATGATAACTTCATCCTTTACAGGAAGTGAAGTTTGAGGCAAAAATAAAGAAAAGAATGTTGGAAAATGCACCGTGTGAGACTGAGGGTGCCCTCACCCGGGAATCCTGAGGGGCTGAGGAGGCACGGCTGCCCCTGTACCATCCTCCTAGAAGGGGACTTGCTGTGGGATGGTCCTTTGGCCACCGGAGGAGCTGCAGGATGCTCACTTGCTGAGGGAGCAGCAGGTCTTTCCAAGGCGAATGGTACCAGAACAAACACCTTTTATGAATTAATCCTCCCTATATTTCTATCAAGTATGTCTGTAATTTAAAACACACTCTTGCATGTATTTTAGGTGACAAGAGGACTGCTATTTAGAAGCAACAAGACTAATGAAGGTGACCTGGCTCCAGCAACGTAACGGATCAGAGAGTGCATTACTAATTTTAGCAATGAGTAAAGGACCCTCTGACACTATTTCATATGCTTTGTTTTATTTTTCCATTATCTTTTTCATAATCCTCTAGATATTTTAAAGTTTGTCTTTTTTAAACTAGCTACTTTGGGGCTTCTCTTTGGAACACACCATCAGTTCTACAACGGAAATCAAAGCAGAAATTGATTTTATTAGCAAGTAGTTTCCTAATAGCCTTTCTTAATTGATTTTCCTACTGAATAATATGCAATTGTATTTATACAAGATGTATCATTCATATATATATATATATATATATACACACACACATATATATGTACATATATATATATATATATATATATGCGCCTTAAAATGTCATCATGATAGTTAGATTCAGCAAGATGGTGAAAGGATTTCACATTTCACTTTTGGTATCAGGAAAACTGCTGTCAAAATGTAATTGCTGCTTTTTGTATGTAAGAGAACTCTGATGAAATAGATATGCCCACTCAGGTCACTTGCCCTGTGCTACCGTTTTGTCCAACAAGTACTATTTTCTCTGAATTCTTTCCAGTGAAAAATATTACTCTATGTTAAGTACAGACTGCTATCTATTCCCTGATATAACCTCAATATCGACTTCAATTATAAAAGTCAAAATGGACCAAGAAGAACACACCACTGTTCACAGTCAGGGGAAATGCCTTTATAGCCAGGCTATTACATGGGAAGGTCCCAAGTTCAAATCCCTTCAACACAGTCACTTGATATGGGATATTGGGCAAGATACATAACAGGCCCTAACCTCAGTATCTTCACCTGTAAAATAAAAATTGTAACAGCTCTAACCTCATAGTGCTCTTAATAGAATTCAAACGTGGTAAGTTTTTCATGATATTTGTAGGCATAAAAGATTCATAATGAAATTTTTTCAAAAGATTGAATTGAAAACACTTGTTAGAAAATAAAAGCAACATCAGGCTGCAGAAGAGGGCACAGACAATGGTGCTCAGAGGGAATGAAGGGCACGCCACTCAGGAACAGGCACCTTTAATAACACCAGCATTTGTGCGAGTTATAATAGCTTTCCATGACTTAATATAAATGGTTTACTGGGGACCTTTCTCTACCCATGCACCCACTGTACGGCGTGTCTCCTGTCCCTGTAAGCCTCTACTGCCCAGAAGCTTTGTACATGCAAATAATCTGTATTTTCTGACATGCCTAAGGGACACATGAATTTCTTAGAGGAAAAGATCTCACAAAAGATCCTTTAAGTTGACTTTTAAATGTAGCAACTCAGAGTTTTGGGTTGCGTTAAATGCATCAGTCCCTTTAATACCCCGTGTCTTGAATTATGTTCTGTTATATGGACTGCAGTAAGAATGAGGAAAATTGTTCTACGACTATTTGTTCGTGTCACTTAACACCGAGTAGGTGTTACATCACCTACTCTTTTCACCTACGTCATTTCATCTAAGTGACATCAACAAATGTGTCTTTGCCATTAATCTTCTTCTTGTTCAGGCACAGATAAAACCAGCCTATGCAAGGAACCATGAGTAATCTCCACTAGTCTAAGAGACGCTTTCTTTTTTTTTTTTCCTAATAGTAACATAAATTTTATATTTTATGAGTGACTTTGGAAGGATATTATTTATTCATTAAAAAAGACCTATGATTATTCTGTTTACATACTTCATGTGTGTGTGTGTGTGTGTGTGTGTGTATGTGTGTCGGCAGTTTACATATGTCAAGGAGTTAGTCCATTTCATCTGAATTATCAAATTTTGTGGCCATAAAGTCATTTCTAATATCCATCTGTTACCATTTTAGTGTACATGGGATCAGAAATAACAACTCCTTTCAATAATGATATTGGCAATTTCTCTTTTCCTCAATTAATCTGGCTACAATTCTATCAATTTCAGTGGACTTTTTGAAGAGTACGATTTGGATTTCCTTGGTTATCTCAATTGTTTCCCTCTTTTTAATTTCATTGATTTCTGCTCTAATCATTATTATTTCTTTTCTTGTTCCTTTAGAATTAAATTATTGTTTCTCTGGTTTCCAAAGTGCATACTTAAGCTACTGATTTTAGAGATTTTTCATATATATAAATGCATATATATAAATGCATATATTGTCGCAAGGATATGAGGGACAATTTCTAAGCCTTTTTACATGTCAAGCTGTAACCGATGTCTCAGACCTAACTTTACTTTCTGACTATATCCCAGTCTAAACCATATCAATCATTTCAGTGTAGATAAAGAATTCATACTTTCTGGTACTCGTGAACCCAGGTTTCACTTAACAGTGAGTCTTAATTACTCTACGTTCCAGATTTCCATACTAACTATACTGAAGTCACTTATGACACTGAACAGTGAGCAATGACGCCTTGGTTTCTAAAACTTTGCTAGCTTTCCGCATACTGATGTTTAACTTAGTCTACTTTGGCTGCTCTAACAAAATATACTAGACTGGGTTATTTTGAAGCCACAGAAATTTACTCCTCACAGATCTGTAGCATGCACATCCAAATTCAGGATGAAGATGCCGGCGGGTTTGATGCCTGCTAAGGGGCTATTCCCAGTTTATAGGTGAAGACTTCTTGCTGTGTGCATGTATAGTGGGAGGGACAAACGATGTCTGAGGCCTCTTTCATGGGGACATTTAGTCCATTCCTGAGCCTTTCACCTTATGATCTAATTGCCGCCCATAAACCCTGCCTCCAGATTCGATCCCTTTGTTGATTAGGTTTCAATACATGAAACTCAAGGAAGACTCTATCCGGCAATGCACTTTAGGGATTTTCTGTGGAATGAGTTAGAAAACCTGCACCATAGGTAATGACCTAGGGTGTTACCTCAACAGAAAACATTTTCTTTTTGAAATGGGGAAATGTGTTCTTCAGATGCTTCATGCATATTAATGATCTTTGCTTTTCCTCAAATTCTGTCTTCTCACTCAGCCTCAGATGACCTTTGTGGACCTATCCCAAGCCCCTTCTGCTGCTAGGTCTGGACACAACGCCTCACCGTGCCAAGGCATGACCCAGCAGATATGAAGACGGATGACAGTTATTTTTGAGGGTCCCTGGAGAGCCTTCTGCAGGTTCCTTTGCAGATCTGTTAGGTAATTACCTTGACCTCTGGAACAGTGCTTTTATCCCAGTCCCAGGAATATTCTTTCATGCTTTTAGGTGATTAATATTTAGGTCCACACTTTCTTGTTATTAACTCCCCTTAGTAATTTTCCTTAATATCAAGTCAGTGAAAATCCACCACGAACACCTGCTCCTAACCACCTCCAGGGATCTGGAGGCCTCCCGACAGCAGTGTTTTGGGTTGCTGTGCGGACATGATTATGTAATATATGGAATAAATAACTCCTTCAAACTCCGTGAACATGGGCGGAAATAGCAAGCCCTGTAAGCACCCGCGACGGGGGCTGGCAGGCGCCCTAGCGAGCGCCTTCTCAGGCTGGGGCACAGGCACCCTACCCACATCTGCTTCTAGGCCACACTGCAGGGGCCTCCACTTTCTCTCCAAAGGCCTAGGCAGGGATGGTGCCCTCCCGTTTCTGACGGTTCTGTGACGATTCTCGGAAGTTTCTTGACTTAAGTAATATTGCACTGCAACTCCTCTGAGGCTGCACTGTTTCAAGGACCTCCCAGAAAGTTTGGTTTGGAACTTCTTTATCAGAAGCACTTCTTCCCTTCATCTTTCTCCTACCCTCCTTCACCTGGGACAGTCTCCCAGTGGTCAAGACCAGGGTACTGTTGACTCATAAATCTTGAATCTAAATGAAATTACAAGTTATTGGATGGGACAATATCTATCTATAACATCTATCTTATATATATGGAGAGAGTCCATCAAAAAATGTATACATGAGTAAAAGAACAACTTGAATAAATATTTTAATACTAAATTTATTGAGACATCATGACATTAAGATTAGTACAAGTTACCTTTGGTCTCTACAGTTACAAGAGGTGCTCGAAGTGGTGGCCATTAGCTTGCAGACATTAATTAGTACAGTGGACTGCTGAAGTGTGTTTACGGGATTTTTGGTCATATATATACACATATATGGTTTTTTGGTGAAATACGTACATAAGGCTATAACTGAAAAATAACTGTAACCATGAATTCGGGGTTAAAAATAGTTATCAACTATATGTTGAAGGTGAACACATATAATATGAAAATAGAGAGATGGTGAAAAGTGCACTAGTTTGTGTAGAGTCACAGTGGTCTCACCATCTCTCCACCGGGCACTGAGGCTAAAGCCAATTTGAAAGCAGTTGAGGTTTCTACAGCTAAGTCTTCAATGCTCCTTAGATATCAGTATACAGGGTTATACTCCAATTCATTCGACTCCAATTTGAGGAACAGAAACAATAACTTCTAGTGAACACTTTATAGCTTTTTGTTTATGCTTTTTCATGTAAAAGTGCCAGCGCAGTGTTCTGCTAATAGAGTGGACGTGGACACTCAAAGGAAAGGCAAATACTTCAGCCTCTACCGCATCTTAGATGTTTGATGATGGCCTTCATTGATCATTACTCATTTTTGCTAAGCCCGTTGTGGGGATTAGAATAAAAATACTGCACTTATTGCAGAAACACACTCAGTACCAGACCCCTGTCGCTTATATGGGAGCCAGGACTGCAGCTTAGAATACTCACACGGAGGCGCCTTACAGACCAAGTGATTCTATTTAAGGCAGCTTTGCCCCGCCCTCGCCCTACAAGTGGTACCAAGAGAAGCAAACGCCTCCTTCAGTACACAAGGAGGAGGGAGAAAGAACAATTAAGTCACCCACAAATACGGATGCTTGTCATCTTTTGCGCATTTGTAGTGTGCCAGGTTCTGTGTTGTCCTGAAATCTCTAATCCTCATCTAGTGCGCAGTTAGTTTAATTTTTGTAGATGAGGAAATTGAGGCTGTAAGAAATTAATGTGCTTGCCAGAAATTACATAATTAGTAAGGGATAAAATGCCTCAGTTCTACTTTGTTCCTATTTCAAAGCCGGTACTTTTCTACTATTCAACATAGCTTCAGAGAAAACACAGACAATGTTTGAAATTAGATAAGTTCTCCTCCTGAGCAAGGCGACATCACCGGGGGAGGCAGTGGGTGCTGATGGTGCTAAATGACACCGTGGGATCAGAGCCGGGTGAGACCAGAGGAGGGCTGAGTAGGTGGGAGAGTTCCTGCCATCTCACACTCAGGGTGGGAGGGAGTATGGGGCAAGCTGCAGTACTGAGGGTGCAATAGGAGCTGGCGTTGAAGGCCGGGGATGGCATCAGCAGAGAGACAGACAGAGAGAGAGAGAGAGAGAGAGAGAGAGAGAGAGAGAGAGAAGAGTCCCTCAGTGCAGTGAGAGGCAGCCAGCCTCCAGGCTCAGCATGCAGCCCTGTCCAGAGCCAGTTGCACTCGCGAGGCCTTCCTTGCAGTGCTGGCCTTTCTCTGTGCTGCTTTGCTAAGGACCTAGTATAACTCAGTCAACTACCAAAAATCTTAGCACCCTCCCTCCCTCCCTTCTTTCCTCCTTTCCTTCCTCCCTCCCTTCCTTCCTGTCTCCCTCCCCTATCTTCCCTCCCCTCCTCTTCCTTCTTGTCTCCCTTTTTACTTCTCTCCTTCTTACCTTCTTTCTCTCTCTTTCCTTCCTTGCTTCCTTCCCTGTTTCCTTCCTTCCTCCACCTCTTCCTCTTCTTCCTTCCTTCTTTTCTTCTTCCCTCTCTCCTTTCTTCTTTCTCTTATTTTGTCCAGAAGGAATAGTGTAACCACTACTGAAATTCAACTAGATTGAAAGATTTGCCTGAAACACAGCAGTGCGTGCCAGGTATTTAAGAAATCTTCCCGGGCATCTAGAGAAGGGCGGATAATGCAGGGCAGGGACAGGAGCTCGAGCGTTGCCAACAGTTTTTCTGAAGAGCACCCTCAGTTCCTGCAGGCGATCCTAGTTTCTCCTTCGTCTTTAACATCATAGACCTGTGAGTTTTATTGCTATACTCATCCTACATCGTTGTGAAACCAGATTTATTACAGCCTGGCTCCTCTTACAGAAACACTTCCAGGAGTGGGGTCATTTCTTTTCTTTTCTGGTTTTCCAAGTGCCCGGTAGAGTGCCTGAAATCTATGACAGACAGTAAGTATGTCTGCATTGAACGCCACTAATGACTTGTCTATCAGCATGAAATAGAGAAGGAAAACCATCCCAGAAGCCTCATTTTGAGCAGCAGCTCTGTCCTCAGAGAACACTCGGGGGCATGTCACCAATACATGCGTCTATAGCCCATTTAATAACTCCCCATCGCACGGTTTGCAGAAGCGTTGCTGGCCAAGATGAAACTTCATGCTCACCAGAAGTATCCTGTGGGTTAGAATCCCATTCACCTACTTTTCCTGACTGTAATTAATCTTAAGAAGAATGACTGACAAAACTGCAAGCCAGGCACTTGTCCACGAGTTTCCAGACTCCTGCACGCACTGTCAAACCTCACGCCAGCCTCCTGCCACATTCTTTGGGGCATCGTAACGAGAAGCGCTCCTGCAGCCAGCAGCTGCACGGGGGATTACTGTTTGGACAGAGCCCAATTACTGCGCATCCTTCTTAATTAATGTAATTATCAAAGGAATCTATAAAATGGAGCGCTAATTAATTGTATCCAATTAAGATTTCAAACTATAAATTCTGTGATTATTATTTCATGTGTTAGGTGTGATGCTGAATTTTCCTGAAAACATTTCTGGGACAGACGACTGACAGTTGATACCTAAATTAGGCAGAAAGAGATTTTGACTCTATGGATAATTAATTTCAGTTGAATTACCGGAATAGTTTCTTCCTATAAAGTACACCGAAAGCAAAATAAAGAAGATGCAAAATGACAAGGCTCTATCATATTTACAGACCTGAAAATCTCTGATAACCTATAGCGTGACTCAGAAAATGGTGCCCTGGAGAAGGAGGGGAGCGTTTTATTTTTAAAGTTAGGAAACAGAAATGCAGCAGGCTCCTTCTCTGTTTGCAGTGTTTCTAGCAGATCCTGTGTTAGACACTAACGCATAACAACAAACCTGAGATGCTAAAGCTGACACACATTGTTTGTTCTCACATTGAACATCATCGTACGTTTGTTTTGCAGCTTACAGAACTACCTAAGCAAACTCACATACCACAGCGACGCAAGGGAAGGAGGAAGGACCACTCTGGGGACATCTGTCAGTCAACCACCGCTGTCTCCTGCGGGATGACGGGAGGGGCAGGAAAACGCTCAAGTCAGAGACACGTGGGGGGTTCTGTCCAAAGGAGCTGTGCCTCCTGTGCCATGTCCAGTGTTGGTGACACCAGTGCGTCTCGCGTTGGTAAATACAGAGGGCTGTTCAGCCCCTCGTAGCTAATAAGGTCATGTCCGGTCAGTTCTTACAGCTTGTGTTTTCAGAATGAAGATCACGGAATTTACAGACTCATCATCATATATACGAGGGACATACACACACACACACACACACACACACACGCACTTGGGGTGCTGGGAACTGAACCGAGGTCTCACATGTACTAGACAAACGCTCTCCTACTCAGCTAAGTCCCCACCATGGACATAAATATAAAGAAACTCTCACACAAACACTCCTATTCCCTGACATGACCCCTACTGTGCGCTCTAAAAGGAGGTTTTCCAGCATGGATTTACCGCACTAGTAAAAAGCTGTCTGTTGGCAATGTAGTGTGCATAGTCAGCCAATCACAGACCCCAGGACCGGCCTTAGTCACTGAACGTCTGTCCTGAGCTGTCGGACCTACAGAAGCAGCACCACACCTGCACGCGACCTTCTGCCCCTGATGGGCGGCACGCATTTACACCTTTGGGACTCCACGAGGCCACTCGAGTCCAGGCCGCAGCTCTGAGGTTCTGTGGACCCAAGTTCAGCCAGGCAGGCCAAGCTGAATGAGAGCTGCCACCACCGCATGCAGCTGTATCTGGGTTATTCCTCCCTAACCTTCTTTCTCTCCAGTGCAGGTCTGGTGGTGTGGGAGGGTGAAAGGCCCAGGGCGGTGGGTTAGGAAGAACCATGCGCATCATGTCCAGGTTGGAGACAGACATCCATTTGGAAATTCCTGGCAGAGACTCAAGCTTTCAGCAGAGACACTTGATGCGTAGAAGACTTGGCTCCTTGGCCACACGGCAACCCATCTGTCAGGGTGGCATCCTGCCGATCGCAAAGTTGGTTGGATCCTTCAGCAAACCGCAGGTGCTGGGCAGGAGTGAATCTTCGCGGGGCATCTGCAGAGAACACCGAGTGTCCTCTCACCTCCAGGGGGCCCTCTGCTGCTGTGGCTGCACCCTGGCCCAGCACCATGCCACGGCCACACCTGTTGGCACTCGTTCACGGAGCAGACCTGTGCCCTGGAAAGGCAAAGCCAGCTCCTGAAACCATGTGCCCAAGCCAAAAAGCCAGGTGGTGCTTCAGCAGGCATCTGATGAAGTCAGGAAGATAACTCAGGGCATAAAAATGTTTTTATAAAAGAAAGTAGAGTACTCTCCACAGGAGCACTTTGAGGCAGCTCCATCTATGACCACAATTAGAAAACTAAATAGAATGTTAGCACATTAGGATTACAAGAACATGGGCTGGTATCAAATTAAGTCCTTGTATTCCACACCAGCAGATATTGCTGACAGTGTTTATGGTAGCTTATAAATATGTCACAGCACTTTGGAAAAATGTCCCAGTGACAGAACCAGCTTGCATAAAGATGCTTGCAAATGCTGCACTTCCTCTTACTTCCAGGGTTCTGAAGACTGAAGGCCAGTATCTCGAAACAGAAGCGCTGCCCTGGTCCATAACACACCCTGGAAGACGAAATGTGAGAAGCTTAAATACCAGATTGGCCCACTTGGAAACTCTGTGGCAAAACCTCCAGTGAAAATACCGTACTGGAAAAGTCTCAGAATTGTCTTTGCCGATGATTTTATTGAAGCAAGTCTTCTGTTGGGCCACTACTGTTGTGACATGGTGACAAAAGAAAGGCTCCGAGGTTCGCATTTTAACAAAGCTGCGGCTGGATATGAATCCGGGCCTGGGGTTTTGACTGAGCCCTGCTCTAACACTAAGAGTGGATCACACATTCCGCTCACCTGGGGAGGTTTTCATCTCTGTCTGCAGCCCCTATCCAGGCTGCAGAGTGTGAGCAGCAACACCCACAGGACGGGCATCGGGCCAGGCGTCCCAGGACGAGCCCAGGGTCAGGCCGACCACCCGTCCATAACCCACATGGACGTGAGGAGCGCCACCTAGAGGACAGAGGAGGGAGAGGAGGCCGGCTGCAGACAGCAGCTTCCAACGGGACCAGGGGAAGTGGCTGTAACTCAGACACACAGCGCCTAAGGCATTACAGCCGGAAGAAGACAGGACACGTATTAAAATACATGTTTAAGAAAATCAGTGTTGTTATCCTGTGTGACCTAAAAGCTAAAATTACAAAAAGAATCAATTTTGAAAAAATACTGAACTTGATGATGCTTCAAGTCTTTTCCCTTTCTACAGTAGTCAGTTTCCATCATTATGGAATATATATAACCCTTCTGTGTTTATGAAATAAAAATTGAGCCCCGAGAAATTCCTGCTTTAAGTGAATTTGTGGTTTTCTGACGGCACTAGTGAAATTGACGCTGAGCAGACAGGCTTATGGGGACCAAGGACTGTGTGCTGTGACCTCCCTCCATGTGCCAGACACCCACACTGCCTGAGAGGTGAGAGACTTACATTTGTATTTATGAGCTTGCATATTATACGGCATACTGTTATTTTCCTGTTTTATCTGCTGGAAATTTCGGTGCTCAATTTAGGTGCTTCTCTTAGATTATAAACTTTTTTTTTTTTTTTTTTTGTGGTGCCGGGGATCGAACTCAGGCCCTTGTGCTTGCAAGGCAAGCACTCTAATCACTGAGCTAAATCCCCAGCCCCTATAAACTTTTTATAGTTTTTCTTTTGCTAGTATATGCTTGCAATGCATAATAATGGCATTCATCCTGAGGAACGAGTACATGTACACACCACATCCTAACCATGTTTACTTGCTCTTCTCCCAGCCCTCTAGCCTTCTCCATCCCTTGATCCCTTCCCATCGCCACCAAGTCTACTTCCCTGTTTCCTATCATCTATATTTTACTTTGCTCTTTATATTTTGGGTTTCCATATAAGTAAAACCATGTGATGTTTAACTTTCTGTGTCTGATTCCCTTCCCCTAAAATGGTCACGAGAACCTTTCCTGATGGGACAGTCCGTTCCCTCTTTCTGGCCACTCCCCTTCACTGCATTGCCCATTTTCTCACTTGCCACACTAAAGTGTTTCTGTTTAAATCATTCTTCAGGAAAAACCAAGGAACATAAACATTAAAAATGCCAGTTTTCAATATACTTAGCCAAGAAACTGAAGTTAGATACAAAGGTAAAAAGTGGTAGCTTAGATCGGATACTCCAAATTGATAAACATTTTCTTTTTTATCCATTGTCACTATTTCAGTGAAGTAAGTTCATTATTTGAATAATAAATGTCCGATAAATTCATCATTAACTTTCCACTCATTAATCTGACAAATATTTGCATCAGTGACCATGTGGACATTTTTATAGTATACTATAAATACAAATGCATGGGTGTGCATTTGCGTATGTATGCAGATATACACCCTTTATGTGGCCATCACCCGCAGGTCTAAGAAATGCAATGTCTGTCACTCAACATAAAGTACTTTTTAACAAAAACATTAAAAATTACTAAATAATCACCAGAGCTAATCTAATAACATCCTGAACTGTGTATGCATTTGTTGGTTAGCTTGCTTACTTCTTTTGTTTATTATAATTTGAGGTATTTCTTGAGCACCTGAAATCTATAAATCATGAATAAGCCCCTGTAGATACAGGTGTATGTGTGCCATAGCCCTCCCTTCAGTGAGGAGATGATTTAATAGAGAACAGAGATGTGTGCATTGAAGTAACATTTTACACATTACTTATAAAAGCTGAGCACAGAAATGTATTTATATAGTTGAAGTCTCTGATTTGAAATTAAAATACTTCATGGTTGAAATACATTTGAAATTAAAGTATGATATAATTTACCCATAGTTACAATCCAGAAATAGTCTCTTGATCAAGAAGAAATAGAATTACAATTTAGATGCAGTCCACACCCATTTTTAAACCTTAGCAGAAACAAATGATCGATAATTCTGGTACTGTATAAATATGACCAGAGTTTCCAGGATAGCAACAAAAACTCATAAGAACCCCACATACATATCTATGAGGTATTCCCTGGTGATTTCGAGCATGCCTGCATTTGTCCTGTGACCGCTAACGGTGCACAATAGCTTCATGCTGCTCTGGTTTGAACATGGAGTACGTCCCCCAACCTCCCGCCATGATTCAAAGCTTTGTTCCTCGGGTGGCATCACTGGGAGGTGGGGAACCCTGAGCAGGCAAGCCTAGTGGAGGTCTTAGCTGACTGGGAGCACATCACTGTCTTGTCCCCTTTGCCACAGCCTGCATATGTCAATTGGACTTTCAGGCTCCTAAACTATGAGCAAGGTAAACTTCTCTCATAAGGTTAGTTGCCTCAGGTATTTCAATGTAGTAATCTAAAGCTGATTAATAAAATATTCATATAATGTTAATGTATTATGAAAATTTTCAATGTCCAACACTTGGTACCATGATATGAAAAAATGCAATAGTAACACTGTAAGACATTCTAGAAACAGTAAATGTAGTAGAGGAACTTAAAGTACAGTAAATGACAAAGAGAAGACAAAATTGAAGTCGATGGAAGTAGTTTATCAGGCAAATTCTCACCTCATACCTTAGTATTTCTAATTCAATTTCAAGAACTTTTCTAAGAATCTAACACTAATAATGAATAACCCTTTACAAAGTTCACAATCTTCAACCCCAACTGTACTCAGATTTGCTACATCTAATGCTATTCTCACAGTTGAACAGACTGACTCAAGTGGGATTAAACAGAAAATAAACACTGTGGAAAATAAGACTATTAACAACAAAAGTCTTTACAGAAAGTTCACCCTGGAAAGGCTCCTTAATGAATCTACAAAATGGAGTCATGCCTTGAAAATCAGTTTGAGAAAAATATTTTAATGGGAAAGTATCTCTCTACAACAAGGCTTTTCTTCTCACTCTGCAGAGATGAAGTTGCTAGTTGCTCCTCCCAGTCATCGTGACTACAAGTGAGGGCTGGGAACTCCTGCATTATGTGCCATTCTTCCTGCACCCTTGCCACCTAGGAGTCTCTGACCCCGCCCGGGGGGTGTCTGTCCCCAGCGCTTCTGAATGCAAGGAACTGTTGGCTGAGTAATTGCATATTACAAAGATATATTCAGAAAAATCAAATTCCATTCTAAATTTTGTTTTAATCTTCCAAGTCTATCCAAATACTAGTAT
Source organism: Hystrix cristata (assembly GCA_004026905.1). Classification (NCBI taxonomy): domain Eukaryota; kingdom Metazoa; phylum Chordata; class Mammalia; order Rodentia; family Hystricidae; genus Hystrix; species Hystrix cristata. The sequence continues at coordinate 18,223 of PVJO010012792.1, read as the reverse complement.
TCTTCTATATGAACTATATATAGTATGAATTTATAGGTGTTTATCTTCTTTAGGATAACTTTTAAAACTTTCTATACACTCTTCCCTGGCAAACACGGTATTCCCATATGTATCTGTGTCTATATAAAAATGGCACTTGGAACTTTTACACTTTATTTCTTTCAGTTAAAAAGAAGTCAAGGAATACCAATTCCCCACAGAGTGATGTGTGTGTGTTTTTGTATGTGTGCGTGTGTGTGTATGTTACCCTTATTTTTTTTCTTACTTGTTGATTCCACAGACCATAGCAAGGCCGTTAAAAGCTTCAGAGAAATTTCAATCTAGAAACATACCAAAGTGTAATTATTTACACCTAAACTGAATGTTCACACAAGCAAGAGACTGCCCGTCCCTCAACATGCTTTCCTGTGTGTCCGGAAAGACCTCAACATGCTTTCCTGTGTGTCCAGAAAGACTGCACGCCCTCTGCAGTCGGCCAGCTCCACCTCACATCTAGCCTGCCCCTGAGCGTCCCCGGCATGAGCACACCGCCCTTCTGTCCTCTACCCAGCTCCCCCGGGCTTTCCTTCATGATATGAAACGCTCCCCAATATGGCAGCCCACGGGCCATGGTGACTGCAGTTATGGCGACTTGGGGAACTCACTCCTTAACCTTCAGGAAGTCATGCATGGCCTAAAGTTTCTAAGTTGAAAATGAAGATATAAACTGCAAAAATATGATGGGCTTGTAATGATCAGAGGAGATAAAGAAGCAGCAACTGGCCCATAAAACATATGCAAAATACACACCTTATTTATTTGCATATGACCTTTGGTTTGGGCCAGATGGGTGAATAAAGTAGCTTTGCAAGTTCAACTTTAAAAACGTTGGTTCAGAAGGTTGTAGGATAAAATTCATTTTTGTCCTCTGCCACCTCTCAGCTCATGTGAATTCTCCATCACCACCAAGAAGAGGGTGAGGAGTGAGACCGAGTCTGCCCTCGGGAGGCTGCTGGTCTGACCAAGCACCCCGCCACACAGCGATGCAAACTTGGGCACATTCTCTGTAGAATAGGGACATGATGTTCTCTGTAAAAACAAATGTAAGATCAATTTTGAGTTCTCATTTACATAAGCCTTTATCATGTTTATGTGACCAAGATAAGACAGTTGTAAACAGAATTTTATAACATTTTGAATGATACTTTAAGCAGACTATCTTAATTATATTTCATGTAAAATAAGATGTACTCTTAAGAATTTGAATTTTTTTCATTGTATTTTATTGTACTAAAAGGTATAAATATTTCCAACATAGGATTTAAGAGTAAAATAATAAGTAGAACCTACACAGAATTTCCATTTATACAATATTATTTAAGAGTCACTCAAAGTTTTTGATGTATTCACTGTAGCATTTCCATTTTCCAGAATAGGAGTCTCAAGGTCAGGAAAGAAAAATAATTTTCCCAAGTTTCCTCGACCAGCAACAGGGGATGTGCGCCCAGCTATCTTCCCCTGCGGATGGCGCCCGTGTTTCCGTTGTCCAGTGCGCTTGCTCCGTGTTTTTGTAATGGGTGGCTGGCTGGAATGGGTACATATACCAGGACCCTCGGGTTACTGTCAAATGTGTTTGGGTGTTTAACACTTTCACACCAAGACTCGAGCTCCCAAGGTTGAAGCCGAGCAGGACAGAGCAGGCCAAGAGCTGTCTTCTGTAGTGCTTAGTCCCCCGAATGTGGCACCAGGGAGAAGGAAACATGGCTCCACCCCATGTGGCAACATCACAGAAGAAAGCACAGCCGTGGCCAGTCTGAAAGGGTTTTTTTTTTTTTTTTCAGCATGGCCTACTTCTTGTTCAGAGAGGGCTCAAATAATTCCAAGTGCAGGTTAATTTTCCTGCACAAGCAGATGGTGCTTCAGTTAATCGCAACTACTCACGGGATTCCTGTTTAAATGTTGATACTTTATCTTTAGTAATTACACTAATTCTTGGGATTTTGTGATAATCATTTAAAATGTACCTTTCTGATAGAAATTACCTATGTAACTTCAAAATCATGCGTAAGAGCCACAGAAAGCAGCGGTTTCCACTCTCGTATTCTGTCTCCCCTTCTTCACCCCGTCTTCCATCTGGCACTTCTGAAATGTGGACAGTCATTCTGTTATTCCCAGCACAAAAAAAATGTGTCGATCTTCTATTTCCTTGTGCACTCGATGCATTCTCAGCCTGAAGTTTATATTTGGTCGTAATATTACAGTTTCAGCAAAGTATAGTTTCCAGATTATACTTAATGAGTACAAGAGTAAGAGTTTATAAATCAAGCTAAATGAATAAACAAGCAGGCAAAGAAATGCACATTTTAGAAGTGGACTTGTGCCTGTGAATTTTCTTAAAAATTGTGTTTTATTACATCAATACTGATATTCATGAGTCTGCTATATCATAAATCCAAAGGACAGCCAAGCCTATCACATCTGAAATATTCAAATTACAGGGTAAGAAAAGAGGCTGCTCATTGCATTTACTTTTTCTTGTGGAAAAAATGAATAAATGGGTGTATCAAGTGTAAACATGAATTTTTTTATGGTTCTGACTACAGGAAGTAATAAAATACCCATTGTTTGTATAATATTCCTTCCTCTGGCTCTGTCATGAGCTCTTTTTCTTTACAGTATTTTCTCTATTTGTGAGATCACATTTGACTAGCCAGTTCTCTCAATTTAATGTCACAGTTGTGTCCCCTGGAAACTTCTGAATTTCAACACCGGATATAATTTTTGATGTAAATATATACGGCATAGTTATTTTCTTTATTTTCAATTAGCTATTTATGGAGAGAAGTGATAGAGACTCCAGGGAGAAACAAATGCAAACAATTAAGATAATGTAGAATGAAAAGAAACTACACATCTCCTTAATCCTTTTATTTCCTAGTATTTTTCTGTTTGTGTTGTTCTGTTTTGTTTGATTTTTGTTGTTGTTGTTGTTGCAGGTAACACAAATAGCTTTACAAATTATAGTACAGCTAACTTTTTAATTTTCCAATACTTCTGCATCATCCATCTATATGGACACCTACTAAGTATTGCCCCATGTTTTCGATGCCTGGCCAGTGTCCTCCCTAGATATATCCACAAATTTGTTGAAATAGTTTGTTGTTCATGAACTTTACGCCAATTTTGGTTTTGATGTAATGAACAAAGCTGTCTTTTCCTTAGTAATTTATAATCTATTCACTTGGATCCAAATTTTTAAAAAAGGAAGCATTTAGGTATAGAAGATGCTATTTTCTTCCTACAAGATCCAGGTAAATATACATACTATGCCTAAAAGATATTCTTTATGATGCCTTTTGCTGAAGATCAAGATAAGACTGCCTTATTTGCTTTAAATGCATGCTTAGTTTAACCCTAACATACACATTGCTGATTGTGGAGTGGGCTCAAGCCCTGAGCTCCTGACTCCAAAGACTCCAAACTCTGCTCTGCTTCCCAAGAGCCTTGATTCCAGGCCCTGGTTCTGACAGAAGTTGGCCCAGAAAGACTCTGAAGGGCACATCATGTTGGACTCTAGTGACCGAAGAGAAAGACTCGTCCTGCTGTCCAGCATCAAGAGAGAGAACAGGACGAAGCATAAATCAGCAAGGAGACTGGCAGCCGACATCATGGGCTAGAAGGCACAGCTGATAGGAACGAGCAAATGCAAGGTCCCATTTGCGCATACTGGTAGTACCAGATTCTAAAGTGACTGCTTATTCATGATTACCAGAAAATTCTATAAAGTCTAATTTTCTACATCTGCAGAATCTGACCAAGACTCCCCAAAGGTCCCCCCGCATCCAGTCTACCATGCTCCACAGGGACTGGATCTGTCTTCTCACTTTCCTCCACCCAGCCTTGCACATCACTCCTCAGCTCTCTGCAGTCAGCTGCTCAGCCATCAGAGGCAAAAGCAGAGCTGTCCGCATGGGGGTACCCAGCTCCTCCTGTGGGCCCTGCAATCTCTGCTTACGGTTGAGAACTAGATCCCACCTGCAGCTCCCACAAGCTTGGCCCCCGGCCTGTGGCACTACTGGGGGGCAGGGGAACTCTCAGGTGATAGAGCCTGGTACAGCAAGTCAGGTCACTGGGGTGCAGCCTTGAGGGAGATATTGGAAACCCAGCCTCTCTCTTGCCCTCCTTTGCTTCCTGGTCACCAGGATTCGAGAAGCTTCACCCACCATGCACTCCCGCCATGCTGCTCTGCCTCCCACAGGCACAGAGTAATGGGACAAGTGATCCTGGACTAAAGTCTCAAACTGTGTGAGCCAAAACACAACACTCCCCTTTATAAGTGCTCTGTCTTCGGCATTTGTCGTGGCAGTACGAAGCTGGGATGTCCACCCTCTGGCTCCACCCTCCGGAATTCCCTCCTCAGGCATTTAGTTGTGCCTCAGCCTCAGCCACCCAACACATGCCAGCTCCTTCCACAGCACGACTTCCCACTTGGCTCCTACTGGGCTGAGTGCTGCTCCCAGGCTACCACCAAGCCCCACTTCCACAGTGCCTGGATCTCACACTTATATGTCATCCATCCTCATACGAAGGCCTTCTCTGGACAACCAAATTTTTGCAGCCTTCCTTACTTCTCTGCAGAAGTAAGGCTGCTACTTGGCTGCTGCCCTTGGACATGGACTCACATTATTATTGATGGACCACCTACTCTGACATAAGAGCAGGGACTTCACCTGTTTGTACAGATGCATCTGCAATCATTAGAATTGGTGCAGAGAGGCAGGCATGATGCTGAATGCCTGTAATCCCAGCACTCTGGGAGGCTGACACAGGAGGATTGCAAGTTTGTGCCCATCCTGGTCAATTGAGCAAGTTATCCAGACTCTGTTTCAAAATGAAAAATAAAATGAAAGAGGCCTGGGGATGTGGAGATGTAGCTCCGGGTGAAGGTCCACATTTCAAGCCCTAATATTACAAAAAAAAGGGGGGGGGGTACAAAACAGACATAGAAATATTCATTAAATAACTACATGAACTTGAACAACAACTCTGAGAAATGGGTTCTTAGAGAAGAACTTAACATACAGTTAATTTATTATGTGCAGACAATTATCCAAAGCCCCGGCTGCGCTTGCAGGTGGGGAACAAGCCCTTGCACCAGCATACATTCTATCTAGTTTAAGGTCCCCTGCTATGACTGGCAAGGATAAGACACAATTACATTTATCACCTGTCTCTCCAAAGGCTTGCTCCTGCCAAATCTAGAAACATTAATATTTCCTACCCCAGGTACCCTTTTTTAGGTCATTTACATTGTGGATAATACCAGCTAATTTTTAGTTTTAAATACAGGAAGGTCACCAGAGTCTAGAACATGTGAACATAGACAGAGAGGAGAAATTTAAAGAGAAAATTTCCATTACTTTGACTTGTTAGTATTGTACATGTAGAATATATTTTAAATTTAATGAAATCTTCCTAGAATTTCCTATATTCTAATTCTTTTGTGTATTAAACACAGTGCTTGGCACTGTACAGAATCTCACATGTACAGGTTCTCATGAAACTTGGGGTTACACATAAAAACACAATCAATCGATGCACTTAGTATCAACAGAAGGCAGGCGAAAAGGAAAAAATCTGCCTTTGAATATCCTTGAATTAACTGGCCTAGAGAAATTGGCTTTGAAATGGAGGGATTATGCAAACATCTTTATTTCCTGTGTGTTTAATATGATTGAATTGCTAGCTTTTTGAGGGGAGGGGTGCTGGGGATTGAACTCAGGGCCTCACACTTGCTAGGCAAGCACTCTACTACTGAGCTAAATCCCCAACCCCGGAATTAATAGTTTTTAACATTCATTTATGTCTTACAAATGATAATGTAATTGGATAAGACCTAAAATATTCAAGTATCAGCCACTTCCCTTTCCTGAGAAGACGGGTTTCTCCTTCAGTTTTGAACATTTCTGTGGTGGAAATTACCTCTGGTCAAGCCCATAGTTGTCCCCTTCTGACCTGTAGGATTAACCCTCTCTGCTGTAACGGCAGAAGTGGCACGTACCCCACTTTGTGAAGCCATCAAGTGCACTGCTGGGGGCTCACTTCCTTGCCAAGGCCCAGCTCACAGCCTGTCTGTCCTTCCCTGGTCCCAGCAGCCACAGACACACCTTGCTAATGATGTGTGGTGCCAAGCCATCCAACTGATGGGCCTTTGCCACGATCACCCAGCCTGCAGCTGACGCACCAGGAAAACGGGGGGATTTCCAGTTGCCATGTTAGAAATGAGCTTTATCATGAAAGCATTAAAAAACTATATTCCTTTGAGGAAGGAGTTGCATACACTGTTCTGCTTAAAACTGTGTAAAGCTAACTGAGATATGATTTTTGAGTTGTACCCAGTACCTTCTCCCCATATCAGCTACCTATAGAGCATGTTTCTTGCAAGGAGCCCAGAAACCCTGTGTCAATATTTTAGCTACCGAAGCAGTTTTAAATGTTTATTTTAAAGTATTTTGCAAAGTCGTAAGTTTATGGATTGTTACATAGCCGCATGTGTTTACAAATGTTCTTTAGACACTGGGATGCTTATATAAGCATTTCTTGCACAACATGTATTAGTCATTCAAATCCAAATGAAAGATTAAAATCCACAACTAATTTGAGAGATTAATAGAGGTATTAATAAATAAACTATGTACTTCCAGCATTCCTATGTTACAAATTAAACAACAGCATGATTGCACGTATTAAAGCAATTTTCATTTGGAATTTTTCGCTGTTCAATCAGAGCTCTGTGGCTTCTGGATGGACTGATTAAATCAATGACACAGCTCTGCCATAATTAAAATGGTAAACTTTGAATCTGTTCCCTTCATTTCATTTTCAGAAAGAAGTCTTTTAAATATAACTTGTTTCTTGTTAAAAGAGTGACTTTTACATAAAAATGCTTTAAAAAGTAACATTTGGCATCAAGTAACTACCCACTTGACATATTTCTAGAAATACCACTGAATGTCTGATTTCAGGAATAAGAATATCTCTACACTTGGTTTGTTCCTCCTATGAACTGAAGACATAATGGCTTCCAAAATCTCTCTGGCAGTTTGTTTTAAACAGAAATAATCTACTCCCTCATTAAGGCCTAGTTCAATTAAAATGAAATATAAATGAGAGGATTTAGCTCGAAGCTAATTGAAAATAAAGCTCCCTGCTTGTCATGCGCGTGCTTGTCTTGGAAACTTGAGAGCGCAGTGTTTTGGCAGAGACCAGGAGTTTCGAGATGGACCCTTCTCCGTGCGTTCTTGGGCACACTGGTCAAAGCTGCATCAGTGACTCTAACAGTAGATACCAGCAATGCACAATGGGCCCACTCAGAATGGTGCAGATTCAAGTGTCAGCCTTAAAACAGCAGGAGTTTAAAATAATTCAAACATCAGGTGTTAAATGCTTAGTAAGGTTTTTAAGCTTTCCTTTATTTCATAGTCCAGATCTTCCAATCTTCCACTACAAGCTATCGAGACCTCAGAATAACCGTATACATCACTTCCACCACTTCAAATCACTGCCTGATGCTCAAGATCTTCTTACTGGAACTTTATATGTATCTAGCCCAAATGCAGGGATTGAAGACAGAATTTTTAAAATGTTTTCTATAAATATTTTCTTTTACTGATGAATTAAGATTGTCTTTCCTTTTCTTTCTCACTCTAAGGAATCATTGAATTAATAGTGCTTCTTTTGGCAGCCTGAAGTATTCAATCCGTTTAAATCCCTGCCTGGACTGAACTCTAGCCAGAGTAGGTTTTCCTTTCTCCCTCCTCCTCCCTGTTCCCCTTCTTCCTCCCTCCTTTCCTCCCAGCCTCTGAGCCTTGCTTTCCCACGAAGTATGTTGCAATGGCACTAGTAAATTTCAGAAAAGCAACAGCAACATTCCCTCAGAGGAACACAATCTGCCCAGCTGTACGATGGTGTATTAATATGCTGCTTAAATATAGTATCCCCCCTTTTGGTAAATTGTAAGGGCTGCTGCCTCCTCACCGTCTGTTCCTATGGGAAAAAAGTCATATTTTGGGTCTTTGTGTCAAGATAACGAAAATTAATTTCAAAACCGAGGAGAGACTGTGAGCGCAGAAGGTGCGTAAATGCCAGCAGTTGCTCTGTGACTTCCAGACAGAAAGAAAAACACTTCGGGAACGTTGCAGTTGGATGCGCACAGGCTAGGAGGATTTGCAGCCAGCCAAGCACATCCCAGCCCTCGGCCCAGGCCCAGAGTCCACAGATGCCTGGAGAACCTGAGGATGCAGGGAGGGAGGTGAGGGGAAGTGGGTTCACTTACCTTACTCCTCAGCCTTCCCTCCCCGCCCCCTGCCAAGGACCCCTGGAGGCAGAGCCACACATGTTTATGTCAAATGCAAAGCTCTGTTACAAACAAACACTCACAAAGGCAGACTGGGCAGGAGCATTACTTCAAAGAGGGTTCATTAGTTAAGTAAACTTCGTGATAGCTAGACTCAGGCTGTATCTATCTTTGCCCATGCAGCTACTCACATTCCGGAGTTCTTTTATGCTTATTTGATTATCCCTTCTTTCCAATAAATGAGTGTGTGGGCAAGGGATGGTTGAGCCCCACTGTGAGTGCCTGAGATGGCATGCCCGCTGGGCAGGAGGGCAGCTGCAGTGGACACAAGAGATTTCCCAGGGAAGGGCCAGGGCCCAGGAGAGACCGCTGCCCTACAGCAGCCCTGCACTGGCCCATAGCAGGTAACTATAAATGTGCCCAAGGGCTTGCACCACACTGCCATATCCTACAACCTTGGCTTGCAATTCCCTCAAGTTTAACGTTGTATCTTAATGTGAAAATGTCACAGTATGTGGCATCAAGTGAAAATCCAAGAGGATTCTCCAGGTTTTAATGTGGTTTTGAGGCTCAGAAGCCTATGTTTACTTAAGGATTACACCAATCGGGACCAGCCAGAAAGGGCTGCCAGTGGCTGAGAGGGCTGTGGACGACTATAGCTGATCCCAGCAGCGAGACAGACACCAGAACCCACAGCCACAAAGGGTCAGCCCAAGGCAACAGCATCTTTGGCCTTGTCACCTACCTGTCCCCTCCTGCTGTTCATGTGTGGACTGGTCACTCAGCTGTTCACCTTGACATCATGCATGAATTATCCTTTATCCATCACCCAGCTATCAGTTCACCACCTCGTTCATCTACCTATAGCTACCTATCCTCAATTATTCAGCCATTGATAACCTCTACTTCTACCAATCTATATCTGTGCATTCATCCACCCATCTGTCTCTATCTGTCATCTATCTGTCCATCGATTATATTGATCCTGCATTCATCTATCACACCTATCATTTGTCCATCTACCTATCTGTGTAAAACTCAGAGACCTTCATATACAAATGCACGTGGAGAGATATATTGTTCAACTCCCTCGTTGGCTTCTCATGCCATTTTCCTTCGCCATGACCTAGCTTAGGGAAGTGCCCTTTCACCATCTAGACAGAGGCATGTTCCTGTTTGTACGCTACCCCATCAGCACACCTCCAAAATCCTATTACTCTGTGCTGTAAGTCTTGGTTCATTTTGATTGCTTGTATGTGGTTGTAAACTACAAGAAGTAAGAAACTATGCCTTCTAAGCCTGAGTCCACTAAGAAAAAGGGCAAAACAGTATTGTTTTATGGCTGGTAGCCAAATATGTGCTGAATAAACGAATAACTATATATGGTTGTGAATCTTTTCATGATTACAGTAGTTTAAGCAAGAAAGCTATAAGCCTCTTGTCATTCACTGTGCTATTCAAATTGTACTTCAATATTTCTGCACGGTATCATTCATAAAACTAAAGAAGTCTCCTAAGTTTTCACATCTTGGAAAATAAGCTTGAGAAACGGTCCGTAGGTAACTTGAAAGGAGAAAATACAATCTAAATGCTTCTCTAATTGGGAATAAGAATGAGACAAGAATAGGAATGGAAGTTCACATGCAGAGTGCTGTTCACCAAGAGCAGCACGGGCGCATCTTAAAATACATCCATGGAATTGGGAATAAACGAGTATGGGTAGGGAAAAGTTGATATAATAAATAAGCCTCTTCAAGGTTCTTGAAGTAGACAGTGGTATAATCTATAAAAATTGAAGACGTGCTCGAATTGATGTGAATAGAAGAAATAAGGGAGAATCTTTCACAGAACACACAATCATCGAGAGCCTCTTAAATTTGCTCAGTCTTCAGATGTGCTGCTTTTTAAAGACTTTTTCAAATAAGCAACCACAGGTGAGAACTTACAAGTATTTCCAGTAGACCTATCTGTGGAAAATGTCCTACACACACCTTAAATTACCCACAGACTTGGCAAATAGTCTACAAGAGTAATGTATTGAAATTATTAAACATTACTGTGACTACTAAAGCTTTCACTATAATTCCTTACACTTTAATGCTAATAGAACAACAATACTAATAGATGGAATTCAAGTGATCATTATCTGTAGGTAAAATTGCTCTCAAATTTTTTTTTAAATAATACAACATAATTAAACCAAAGTCACATAAAGATTCAGTATGAATATTATTGTGTTTATTATTTTCTTTCATACTCTATAACAAAAGTAGTTTTTAAAAATAGAAAAAAAATTCAAAGTAAAGGCTTTAAAAGAATAGAAAAAATAAGGTGGTATAATCTGTCTTCATTATAGACATTTATGGAATCAAGTAGTTATGTTCTACTGATTATTTTCAGTAGTAAAACTAAAACTTGTTGGGATATCATGTCATAAAATCTTGCAGGGAAATTTGACCAGTTGCAGTGTTCATAGGAAAGTTTCTTTTTCTTTTTCTGTGATGAGTAATACTGAGGAAAGATATGTTCTGATGTGTTGGCTAAAAGAGATTTTTATAAAGCACAGAACGTTGAGAGAAATGGTAGTTAGTAACCTACTGTACCAAATTCCTCCTTCTGTCAGTGTGACGAAGAACAAAGACAGGAAAAGTCCTCTCATGCCTCAGCGGTGCCAGGCCTCTGAAGGAGTATAAAATAAAAGCCCATGAATCATTTCATCCCATTTAAAATAGCACAGTGGCGTCCACAAGGTGTGAACGGTGTTGACTTTTCAGCCTGAGCAAAGAAAGCAAGTGTGTTGTGACCGGGGGCGGGGGACAATCCTGAAGTCCACACAAACACACACACACAACTACAGAGATCAGGAGGAGAACCATGGGGACTGTACTCCGGCTGTCTACTTTTCTAAATTTTGTTTATATTTATCATACCATATTTTTGAAAGTAGTTCTACTGTTATTTGTGATTCGTCTTCCTAAAAGCTATTTTTTGTAATAAAACAGACTCAGAATATTAGTAGAAGCAAAAGTACAAATAAATTTTCAAAGGATTGAGCTTTTCTGTTTTTAGTGGTGACAAAGATTTTTATGTTAATAACTTTAAAAACCTATTTTCACACTAACCTGAAAACATAAGAAAGAAAGTTTCAGAGAAATACAAAAGTAACAGAATTGCTTCTTTTGGCTACTTGTTAAGTTTTGGAGAAACAGATAAGAATACAAGAGAGTTTCCAATGATTTTCAAGACTATTTTAGTGGTCTCTGAAGTGTTAGGAATTTGTAGAGGGAAAAGTATAAGTGTAATGAGTACATAAATTAGAAACTTTAATAACTCCAAAATGCTTCCCAATTGTCCTATGATAATCTGAGTTGTCTTCTGGGAAAGCAGATGAACATCTGAGAATTTCAGAAAATCAGTTCGTTGTACAGGCACTAGTGAGTCCTGGGGACTGTGCCAGACAAAATAAAGATGTCGCCTGGCCCTGCAGTCCCTGTGAGACATGTGAGGAACATGCACATTTCCATACACACTTATACACATATATGCAAGTAAACCCAGGGCTGTAATCAGAGACAAAGTGTGGATCCCAGCGTGGAGGCCAATGACGATGAGGTGGAGGGGAACAGCAGACCTGGCAGAAGTATTTGGGCTGAAATTTGAGAAAATAAAGAATGTCCAGTGGGTAATGTGCATGCCACAGCAACAGAACAGCTGTCCTCTTGTCCTTTTGGTAACAGTCATTCTGTCACGTGAGAGGTGATGTCTCGCTCTGGTGTTATTTGCACACTGCTGATGACTGGCGATGTTGGAGACTGTCCCTATACCTCCTGGCCATTTACAGTTCTTCTTTGGAGACATCCCTACACAGATCCTTTGCCCATTTTTAATGAAGTTATTTCTCTTTGTGCTATTGGGTTGAGTTCTTTACACATTTTGCAAATTAACCCTCATCTCATGTAAATATTTTCTCTCATCCCATAGGCCGTCTCTTCAATATGTTGATTGTTTCTTTTACTGTGAGGAAGCTTTTAAGTTTGAAGCAATCCCATTTGTCTATTTTTGCAATTTGGAGGAAAAGAAGTCCTTGCATACGGTTGGTGAGAATGTAAGTTGGAAAGGCCATTATGGAAACAGTATGGAGTTTCCTCAAAAAGTTAAAAATAGAACTACCATATGATTCGGCAATCCCACCACTGGGTATACATCCAAAGGAAATGAAACCAGTATGTTTAAGTGATAGCTCTCTCCCTATGTTTCTTGCAGCATTATTTACAGTAGCCAGACATGGAATGGTCTCTGGTGTCTGTCAATGGGTAAGAATGCATACAGAAAATGTGATAGATGAACAATGGAATGCTATTCAGCCCCAGGAAAAAAGATGGAACTCACTCACCTGTGACAACATGGGGAACTTGAAGGAAATTATGGTAAATGAAGTAGGCTAGACACAGAAAGGCAAATACTGCATGATCTCACTTATAAAAGTGTTGAACACATGGAAGCACAAAGAAGTTGATGCACAGGGGGAGGTGAGGAGAATGGAGCCACGGTGGTCACAGGACAAAAACTACAATTTGAAAAGAGGAAGAAGCTCCAGGACTCCACTGTACAATATGGTGATTGCTCAAGTATACAGGGAGTGTAGGACGTGTTGATTTTAAGGGTTTCACCATAGCATGTTGAGGATATTCATATGTTGATAGGCTTATTTTCCAATTAATTAAAGCATAAGAAAGGAACATCTGAGAAGTTTTCAGGGGAGATTTGGAAAGTTTTGAAGTCTAAACCTGATGTGGCTGCACCGTAGGGAGGGATGGGAATAAGACAAGAAAAGGAGGAGAAGCAAGTGGGACCACTTGTACAACGGACTGCTGAGGACCACCCAGATCCAGCACTTAGCTCCCACTCTGTGAGCAGGGCAGGTGGGAGGCGTGGAAGAACTAGTGCATCTGCTGTGGAGAGGGTGTTTAAGAAGCAAGAGTGGAACCAGCGAGCAGGGGAGAGATCGCTGAAGGGGGAACGTGAAGCGTCTCTTGGTTCCGGGGTATTTGCTCATTGACTTACATGCAGTTTCACATTTTACAATATATAAATCAAGTGGACATAGTCATCTGCTATGGAGATGGAGCACTGGAATTTTCTTTCCAGAAGTCAAACAGAAAATGTATCTAAATGGGACCAGCTGGCCTCCTGGAGTTTAAAGAGGGAGAGAGGGAGAAGTGTTCCACCTTGTTTATTTCAGATATCAGTTCTCACACAGGTTTTAAAGACATCCATGTTCTTCAGCGTGTGAAACAAACCAACACTTTGCAAGAGACACCAACCAACCCATGTATACATATTCCACTCACAGAATCTCCACTGTAGCCATGTAAGTGGTAACACTTCAATAAGTGCCAAAAAATCAGGAAGCATTAAAAATATTAAATTATAACCTAGTACCATGTATCAGCTCCCAGCTGATGGCTCAGGGGTCACTGTGTAAACTGCTTTTCATTTGTGTATTTTCTCACCATTACTTAATTCCCCAAGATGAAAAACAGATTGACAATATTTCTTTAATATCTCTTAAGTTCAGCCAGGTTTAAAAGGGTTTTCTTCAAAAAGTATAAGGAAGAGGTTGGGGACTTCGCTGAAGTGGTAAAGCATTCACCTAGCAAGCACAAGGCGCTGAGTTTGATCCTTGGAACCGAAAGAAAAACAAAAAAAAAGGATAAAAGTCAACAATCCTCAAGGGGAAAAGTTCCTTTTGCTTGAATTTTTTAAATAATCTGACAGATAATCCACCTCAATCAATATTACATTGATATTTATCTTTATCCTCGGCTTTTGATCAACTGATTTTAAAATCTATTAAACATGTCACCCAATACTAATTAAAATATAAACAAAAATATTTACTGAGAAACATTGTTATATTCTTTTGTTTTTTTCAACAGATTCTTTTGATCCATTGTATTTTATTTATGAAAACTATAGACCTCAGAATAAGTTTTTACTTTTTGAGTACTAAAATATGATGTCCAAAATAAAAACTATTCTTGTGATGTGCTAAGATATTTCTGACATCCTATGCCAATGATATTCCCATGATAAGCCAGTTGTCCAACAATTCTCCACAGTTTCAAGAAGAAAAGACTTGATCTTCAAAAATCTGTTTTCCACATATGGAAGGGATTTTTTTACAGCTTGTCTCAAGATTCTCATTTCTATTATGGAAACCAGAAGAAATTTGATAACTCAAACTCTTCAAACATGATGGTCTACAATCTATATGCTACTTATTTGGGAGAATGTGTATGATAATGCATATAGATTCTATGGATCTATATGTGAGTTCTTCATTATTTTTAAGTGTCAAATAAAACAGGACTGACTCCAACTATTATGCTTTTCAAAATTACACTGAGTAAATAGAATTAAGTCGTTCATTTTATCATATGTAGCATTTTTTTTTTTTTTGTGGTGCCGGGAATCGAACTCAAGCCCTTGTGCTTACAAGGCAAGCACTCTAATCACTGAGCTAAATCCCCAGCCCCGTTCATTTTAAAAATCTTTTTTTTGCTTCCAATTTTTATAGATTACAACTCAAATTTCCTAAATATTCTATTCCACTTAAATTAAAATCTAACCTGTTTGTTTTCAAGTCACTACTTTTTATCCAAACTAGACACAGACACAAACAGATACAAGCACACAGCCCCTACACACACACACACACACACACACACACACACACACACACACATACACACATACACACAAACCCAGTGCATTTCACTCTCTTTTCCTTTAAAAAAAAAAAAATCTACCTTCCTCCTCTCTCTTGACAAAACTCTCCCTGACTGACCGCAATCTCTCTGATGCTCCTGGCTGCCCTGGTGGTAGAAGGAGCTTGCAGGGCCTGCACTTCCTCCCGGTCTAGTGCTCATTTGATAGCGTGACAGTCACTCAGCCCTTCCACCTCAGTGCAGAGAGCCCATCCCCAGCGCAAAGTTGGGGCTGACACAGGGTTGCACATCTTTGACATTTTAACTTGCATCTGTCAAATTAATTGTGTTTAAAATATTTTCCCTAATATTTTGACTATTAAAAGAAGATGTACATTGGTACTTCTCGCATATTTAGAAGTGCGACTTGCGACTGATGACTCGGGTACCAAGAAGGAAGGCTCGTTGGAATGTTCCTGCACCTCGCACCTCGGTGTCTGCCCAGCACGTGCAGCTGCAGGTACAATGCTTTCTGACAGGCGGCAGCAGACAGGGAGGTAGCGCAGAACCGGTTATCGACCAGAACAAACAGCCAGAAGGAGCCACGCCGCGAAGGTGCCACTAGAGCATCACCACCAGCAGCATAGATACAGTTGGGATAATGTGTGTAAAAGAATTTCAAGACACCAAAACCGTACTTGTGTCTACGGGGTCCCAGGGACGGTCCTTGCACATGCCTGGCCCTGGGCAGATGGACGTGGGCTAGTGGCGCAGGGTGTGTACTCAGGGCGAGGACAGCTGGGTTAGGGCGGGCTTGGGTTAGGACTCCAAGCTGAAGGGGGCTCTCTCTGAGCAGGGCCATGTCAAGAAATAATGTGACATGAAAGGAACTATTCAAAAAAAAAATGTAGACTTTGAAGGACTCTATAGACTGTATATTTTCAAGAAACAATTGAGGATTAGTTTCACTTTGGCCCCATTAGTAAGCTGTTTATCGTATATTTCTTTAAGAAGGCCAAGTATCCTTTGTTTGAAAAGAAGCCCTTCTCTGTATCCAATGATATTTACAAATACCTCTCATAACTGTAAATTTATATTCCATATTTCGATTAAAAATTGCGCCTGTGATTTCTGCAATGTTATCCATGTTTTTTCCCTCTAGAAATTTGTAGACTAAATCTCAGCTAAAGTTCACATGCTATCACTTAACCTAAAATACATGAAGCTAGCCATCTTGATATAAGTAAAGAACTTCTGCAAATTGCTTTTCAAGGAAATCGTATGATAAAGCCAGTGTTTTAGGAGGAACGAGTTGACAGCAGCAGTATTCAGAACAGATCAAAGCTAAGATATGACCAGAAATAGAGGAGCCAGACAGAGCATCTTCGGGGGATAAGTTATTGAGGTTATGGAGACCTGGACTGGGACACTGATTGAAGGAAGAGAACAGGCACCAGGAAACGAATTTGAAGGAAATTGCTGACCATTTATTTGGGAAGTAAAAAGGAAAGAAGAGTCAGTATAAAGTCAAAAGTCTGAAGTGAGTGTGGGACAGACATGAGGAAGTTTGGTGTGGAAGGGCTGACACATTCAGTTCAAATTCTTGTGTTTCACCATGTGAAATTCTAGGAAAACTCAAGAAGGAGACAAATCTAGCTTTGGATAAAGGGACAAAGTCAGAAAGAGGGTGGGACACAGGGCTGGAAGGAACTGCATGGTGAGGATTTTAGAGGTAAATTCCAAGTTTGCCTTGGGGACCAAGAGAAATCCATTTGCAAGGGATGTTAGCAGTAAATGAAGGAGGACTTGGTGGTGCTCGGCACCCTCACAGGATGGGAGGCGCTTAGTCAGTCTTTGAAACACAGTTTTCACTCTTTCTTGACATTCTCATTTAGCCCAAATAGCTCACAGAGCTTGGGGAAACTGAAAGCATGTATCATAAATTCAGAATTAGTGATAGTTATTTAAAGGAATATACAATCTATAGGAACACACAAAAACAAAAACAATATATAGAAAAAAATAATTTAAAAATAGGCGTGATGCTGGCCAATATGCATGTGAAAATAAGCTCAATATTACTAGTCATCAGGGAAATGCAAAGGGGGACCATAGTGTATCATCATGTCCTACCTAACAGAATGGCCATGATCAGAGGAGAAGAAAAGAGAGGAGGAGAAAGAGAAAGAAATAAGAAAGTGAAAGAAAAAGAAAACAAAATAATGAGTGGAAAATTGAGGAATCTGTGCTAAGGGCATCAGTCACACATCTTGTCAAAAAGGTGAGATGACAACTCTCTGAACAGAAATCTATCTGCATAAAAATTTTTCAGATTTTTTTCCATAGCCTACATGTAAACCGAGGCCCTCTAATGCCTCCCTTGGTGAGAGGCAATGAAGATTTTGACATGTGATTTAGCATTTTCAGCTCTAAAAATATACATATTTCATCACAAACAACCTTTGTCCCAAATATATGGCTCAGTTTTCTTCATCTCTCTCTAGAAACATGCATGACTCATAGTAAAGTTTCAAGACGACTGAATTATTTTAAAAGCTCTTTGTTTTCCAAGTGGTTGTGTCAATTTAGACTTTCATCAGCAGCACACGAAAGATCAGGCTTAATGTCAGGGTTTTAAAGGCTTGCTACTGCTGCAAATAAAAATATTTGCCCATCTGGGTTGGGGGTCCAAACAGTATTCAAGGTGTTAATTTTCATTGTTCTGATCTCTAATGACAGTTGAGTATTTCTATATTAGATGTAATTATTGCTTATTTTAGTTTCCTCTTTTTTGATGTGTCAAGTGGCAACACTGCATATTTTTCTACTGAATTTTTAATTTTCTTGAAATCAGTGCTTATCAATTCTGTACTTGTAACTTTTCCATTACAGCTACATTTGGAATATCTATTCCTGGTGTGTCCCGGCTTCATTTGTTTTCCTTATCCTGTGAGTACTACAACGTCTTAACTGTAATATTAATTGTATTTTTCTACTACAGTTAGTGACACTGATGATTATTGTATATTTAAGACATTCCTCCAAAGACAGATACATTATTTTAATCTAAGTGCTTTGAAGTTTCTTTTCAAATATTAGTTTTTGATTTATCTAGAATTATTATTTACAAGTAGTTTGCAGTGAGAATCTATTTTATTTTACTGGAAAATCACTTGTC